>MCFE01000038.1:0-204214 GCA_002104905.1 Basidiobolus meristosporus CBS 931.73 | reverse complement strand
AACCCTAACCTAACCCTAACCCTAACCCTAACCCTAACCCTAACCCTAACCCTAACCCTAACCCTAACCCTAACCCTAACCCTAACCCTAACCCTAACCCTAACCCTAACCCTAACCCTAACCCTAACCCTAACCCTAACCCTAACCCTAACCCTAACCCTAACCCTAACCCTAACCCTAACCCTAACCCTAACCCTAACCCTAACCCTAACCTAACCCTAACCCTAACCCTAACCCTAACCCTAACCCTTCTCTTCTCCCTGCTAATTTTCCTAACCCAGGAATAATCCATCCATCTACCCTTGTCCATCCATCTATAAATTCTGACTTCTGGAATTTTTGCTCCTTCCTTCTCTTCTCCCTGCTAATTTTCCTAACCCAGGAATAATCCATCCATCTACCCTTGTCCATCCATCTATAAATTCTGACTTCTGGAATTTTTGCTCCTTCCTTCTCTTCTCCCTGCTAATTTTCCTAACCCAGGAATAATCCATCCATCTACCCTTGTCCATCCATCTATAAATTCTGACTTCTGGAATTTTTGCTCCTTCCTTCTCTTCTCCCTGCTAATTTTCCCACCCTCCCACCCCATCCTACCCTCTTCTTCTTATTTCTTATGCCTTCACTCCATTCCCTTCAGATTTCCTTCCTTGAGGAAAGGCTTGCACTTGTTGAAGCTGAAAATGCTTTACTCAAGAAACAAGTTCAAAAGCTGTTTTCTGCCTTCTCTGATCTGCAAGAATCTATTGTCTCTCTGCCAGCTGTTCCTGTCAACAAGACTCCCCAAGAATCATCTGCTCCTGCTCACTCTTCCTACTCTGAAGCTGTCAAAAAGCCTGTTCCTGCTTCCTCAAGACATCCTGTTGCTCCTCCCAAGACTAAAAGAAAGTTTCCTGCTACTTCTGATTTGCCTCCTGCTACTGACTGGGCTGTCTGCTACTTTGCCAATGTGGAGTTCATTCCTATATCTGAGCATAGGATGTATCTCAAGCAACAAGGTTACAATTTATCCAAGATTGTCAACATGAGATTTATCAACAATCACACTCTGGAGGTAGTACTTGATAAAAGTATTGCTAAAGAGTTCTCTCAAAATGTCTCTGACCAGTTTTACTGGGAACCTACTGAACATGCCTTTAAAGAGTTTCCTGATTCTCCAGTTTACAAGACCTTCTCATTAGAGGAATCTCTGCTCTCAAGATTCACTTCACTTATCAAAAACTTCCCTTTACCTGCTGTTACCCACTATCTCAAAGATTATTATATCTCTCAAGCTTATCTACTTCACTCCCCCATGAACCTGAACTCCAGTGTACTCTGGGATACTGCCTTAACTTTAGCTTAGATTTATTCATATTCAACTTAGTGTTTACTTTGGGAATCTTCTATTCCCAGCTGGCTTCTTTATTTGTAGTTAGACTTGTCTGCATTCAAATAAAGATTTCACCTACCTTGGTGACTTTCCCTCCCCTAACCCTAACCCAAGACTACTGGCTCAGGACCATCTTAGATCTATGTGGCAGAGCTACTTACAAGTCCACACACCTTTCCTACCACACCTAATCCCAGGCTGGGTTCCAGTCTTGGATTATATTGATCAGAAACATCTACAATTTGTACTTCCCCCAAAGCCCTTGAATTTTATATATACCCCTGATGAGCTTTACTTGATTGAAACAAACATAAGAGATGAAACAAATCATAAGTTAGATTACTTATTAGAGAGGTTCTAGACTTCTTAATTGGCTTCTTTATTTGTGCTTTGATTAGTTCTTGACTTATATAATGATTTCACCAACTTGGTGACTTTCCCTCCCCTAGCCCCCCTAACTGACACAACAATTTCATCTGTTGGTGACTGTCTCCCCCCCCCCTAAAATTTCCCTCCCTTTAAAGATTTCACCCATATTGGTGACTTTCCCTCCCCTAAACCTTTACTTACAATATTTTCACCACAACATTAGTTACCCAGAACATGAAATTTTGGTAAGTTGGCCAAACTTTGCGCACATGTTTTTGGGACCTTCCCAAGCATATTATATGTGTTTGTTTGCTAAGACCATGTAAAACCACAGATATAACCTTATATTTAATAAATCATTAAGTGAAAACCACTTAATCAACTAGTTATCCCAATGATTTTAGATATCTGCAATACTTTTACAACCTTCATAAGAAAGCACTTTTAGATCTGTTGAGCATCAGCCAGCATAGTGTTTGTGTCAAACAAAAGATCTTCTCTACCACTATAGATGCACATCTCAATGATGGGATGAGTTTATTATGCCAATGATATTGGTACCAGCTAATTAAAGGTGGTGGTACTGTAGGTTGATTATTACAGTTTGTATCAAGTACATACAGATTCAGTACTCACAAATTATCAGCTACTTACAATGTACTTATCTTTGTCACTTTTGTTGATTCGGCCACCTTGTATCACTTTGTAGTTGTGTGATCTATCAGATCATCAATCAGTTGTATTAATTCGCCCTTGTTGTAAGGTTTTGTAATGTATGCGGACATTCCTGCTTCCATGGCAAGATGCTTGTACTCCGTCCGTGTGTTCCCAGACACTCCAATGATTGGTACATAGCATAGATTTGCGTTGGATCCATCTTGGCGTATGTGCTTTGTACACTCGAGCCCTCCCATGACCGGCATTTCCAAATCCTGGATAGGTGTGAATCCTGTCAACACTCAGCATATGTAGATTCGGTTACTATAACTTACCATCAAAATCAAGTCCACTACGACTGCTTTTAATATCTCCAGTGCCTCTAGTCCATGCTTAGCAACATGCACAGAATATCTGGCCAGCTCCAATTGCCGTTTGAGTACTCGTTGGTTTATAATGTTATCTTCCACCACCAAAATTCTTTTTGACGAGATGGGAGAGGTCGTCGAATCTTCGGACTTGGTTGGAGATTGGGTATTTTTAACCTTCACCTTTCTATTGCTTGTTTCGTCATCTCGATCTAAGCCCCTGCTTTCGTTTGCTCTACCAGGGCTTTTCACTTTTCTCGTGCTAAGGGGTTTCAATTTTGCTAGTGACCTTGTGTTTGCATTTCGGGCCTCGACTTCATGTTGCTCCGTCTGCGGCGCCCCTTTTTCTTCCGACCTCTCGCATTTGATAAAGAACGAGAATGTCGTCCCACTGCCTTTAACAGAATGGACTTTGATACTTCCGCCATGCAGCTCTACCAGACGCTTGCTGATAAACAGCCCAAGACCACTTCCTCCAAACTCTGCATAGGTTTTCGGACTGGCTTGTGTAAATCGACGGAAAAGGGAAGCCTGTTCCTCAGTTGTCATACCCACCCCGCTGTCTCTGATGGAGATCTCCACATATACGGCGTCTGCCGGATCAATATCATCCATATTGCCTGGATTGGATATGCATTCTGGAAGATGACGATCAGTGCTGGTTGACCAAGTAGAACTGGAAATGGAAATGTTGTCCTGGTCTTGATCCGAGTCCTCTGCTGAGCTCAAGCAGTTTTCAATGCGTGTAGAAGAATAAGGGGCCATATCGAATGCCTCCATCGTCACTGTGATATGGCGTATTGCCACCTTTTCAGTGAACCGGATGGCATTGGTCAAAAAATTGATCCTATCAACTTGGTGAGTGAAAGATAGGGTGTTAATGTCGAACCGAGCTTACTTACAAAACCTGTGAAAGTCGTGTTGGATCTCCTTTGACCCAACTGATATGCCTTCGAGAAAATTCTTCGCCCACTTTAAACTCCAAAGCGATGTTCTTGAGCTTTACTTCAGTCTCAAACATACGCAGTACATTTGTAACCACGGCATGTGGCTGAAATTCCGTTTTAGCCAGAACCAGCAAATTCATGCTAATTTTGGACATATTGAGGACATCATCAGCAATTTTCTGCAATATCAATGGTTAGAATGGAACGTCAGATATGAATGACATGCAATACCTTCTGGTGTTGTGCACACAGTGTGATGGTTGCAACAGCCTCCAAATCTTCTTCAATTTCGCTATTCAGCCAATTCATCACCTTCAAAATACTCTCGTTTCTTACATCGTTCTGAAGCTTTTCCAGACTCTCGTACAGGAAATCTGCGTTGTGGTAAATGCCATTTAACGGGTTTCGGAATTCATGGCAAGTCATATCAATGAACAGTTCTTGTTGTCTCTTAATTTCCTCCGCATCCTCGGCACGACGTCGCTGTTGCTGCTCGGCGAGCTGCAATGCTCTCAGGCGTTCCTTCTCCAGCATCTTTCTTTCGGTTATGTCAGTCAGTGTCCCAACAAAGCCGCGTGGTTTCAGTTGATCATCGTACTCTACGATTACTTCCCCTATATTGATAGGTCATAGATCACATTGAATGAACCGGACACCACACAAGATTTACGCACGCTTCGTCTTACCCAAACTCCATTTCACTCCACCATTGATTGAATTCCAACGAAACTCAATAATGAAGCCTTTTGCCTTTTGGATACACTCTTTGAAGATGCTCGTTGTGCGTTCACGATCCTCATGATAGATACTTGTGAAAATGGTATTATTTACGATTCTTAAGCCTTTTCGGTCACACTCTGCCACTATACCTTGACATGAAATTCAGCGCACCCGGATCTTGCTTACGGTCGTGTCCTGATATCTGCCACCATTTGTCATTTGTATATGTGATGATTCCCTGTAATTGATATTAGTGTTGGTATAAGGACTCGTGATATTGACCATTGGCCATTGGATGATTATCCCTTACATTCAAATCTAGCCGGAATATTCCAACCGGGCTGAGCTTTGTTAAAACCCTATAACGTAGTTCACTTTCTGCTAGCTCCTTGGTTCTTTCGATAACTAGCCGCTCCAACTCCGATCTTAACTTGCCCAGTTCTAGATGTGTGTGTACACGAGCAATAAGCTCTTTTGCACTGAACGGCTTCACAAGGAAGTCATCGGCACCAGCCTTTAGCCCCTCTACCCGCGCATCTTCTCCGGCCCGAGCGCTAAGCAGTATTACTGGAATAAATTGAGTTTTTTGATGTGTCCTTAGAAGCTTGAGCAGCCCAATGCCATCCAAAATGGGCATCATCACATCGCTAACGATGAGATCAGGAGGATTTTGCACCGCCAGGTTGAAGGCCTCTTCGCCGTCTGATGCTTCAGTGATTTTCCACCACCTATTCAACAGTCCCTTCACATACCGGCGCATATCCGAGTTGTCATCCACGAGTAGTATTTTGGACCCAGAACTAGATATGGGGAAAGTATTAGTAGCACCATTGTTAGAATCCGTGCTGGAGGTAGCCGAAAGATACTCGAGATCTTCGTCGTCAGTTGGAAGCCAAAGACGGGCCTCTTCCACTACAGATAAACCATATGACCAGGACCCTGCCAATTGTTGGTTATCAGCGGACTGCATAGCACTGTCTAAAAGTTGACTGTGAGGTACATGGGCGCTCCCGTATGGAATGGTAACTGAAAAAGTACTGAAAATATTGCGAGAAATTAAAAAAAAACACTGACCACAATTCGAACTTAATAACACCAACCTTCCTTTGCCATACTCACTCTTGACCTCAACTTGGCCACCATGTAGCTTTACGAGCTCCTGAGTCAGTGACAAACCAATCCCAGTTCCCTCATGGCTTCGGCCTTTTTGACCTTCTATACGATGAAATCTCTCAAAGATCTTATTGATTTCGTGTGATGGGACTCCACTGCCTGTATCAGCGACAGAAAATACAACGCATGAGCGGTCTGGAGCCGGCTGTAAAGTGACTTTTATGCTCCCTTTAAGTGTAAATTTGAACGCATTTCTATAGAACAGACTCAATAAGCAGGGGGCAAATGTCAAACTGTGGTTGCAAATGACAAACCCTATCAGGTTGAACACTATCTTTTCCCACATTTCGGGGTCCACCCACACAGATCGACCACTCTCATCACACTCCACCTTATATATGAGCCCACTCTTCTCTATCGCTGAGCGGAAAAGGCTGGCCAAATCGGCTGTGAACATTCCGAGATTGGTTTCTCGGTAGGTTGCCTAAATCGCCAGAACATTAACTCGGGCACGAATTCAAGAGCAGTTAAATCGATGGTCACCTGTAGCTTTCCTGCTTCGATTCGGCTGAAGTCGAGCAGTGAATTTACCAGTCGCAGTAATCTCTTGGAATTTCGAAGCACCATATTTAGCTTGGATTTTTGTTCGGGAGCTAGATTTTGGTCCGCCAAGGTTTCTTTGATTGGGCCCAGTATCAATGTTAACGGTGTACGTAACTCGTGAGATACCGAGCTAAAGAACGCCGTTTTAGCACGATCGACAGCCGCCAGAGTCTCCGCTCGCCGGACTTGGTCCTCATATGCGCGAACAGTGGCCAGAGAGGTTCCAGCTTGTCGTGATAACAGCTCTATAAATGTTCTTTGAGCGATGTTAGTAACTTGTGATTAGAAATAGAATAAGTAGCATTCAAATCAGCCTACTTGTAATCCTCATCGTAGCTTCTTCTTGGATTTAGACCAATTAGCAGCATACCCAGTACATTTTCTTGGTCGCTACCCACAATTGGGCAAGCCACTGCTTCCCTTGGTGAATCTCCCCAGCCTCGGGTTGGTAAATCGAAGAACAAGTCACCAATATTACTAATTTGGATCTTTGCGTTGTTTTTTAGAGCCTGGCAGAAAACATCTTTCCAGGGGTGGTGGTTATTGTGGTCGGATATATCTACGCAGTGCGGGGCCGCTGCATGATTGTCAGAAATTCCGACTGTAGCAGCCAGCTTAAATTTGGCATCCAATTGAGATATTTTTTCTGCAATGGAGTCGTCCATTGAACCCAGTGGAGAAACACAAGAATAAATCAAAGCGAAAGGAATATCGTATGTATTACTCTCAAATGCCTGGCATATAAGACTGAATGTTTCATCGAAACGCTTGGCACCAGCAGTCAGCGTTCCCAAATTCCGTAGTGTCTTGAGCCGGCGCTCTGAGATCACTTTTTCTGTACTTTCGATGGAAGGATTCAACAACCCTCCTACCGATCCATCCTCCCTTCTGATAGGTATATAAGACCACTACATGAAAAAGGTTGGCGCCCGTGTACTTTTCTTTTGCCAAAATAATAAAAGAAGCAATACCGTGTGATATGTTTCCTCCATAAATCCATTCCTCGTCATGAATAATAAGTGATCTTCAGAGTAACAGTTTTGCCCGTTCATAACACTTTCCGCCATTGGTTCCAAAGTTGGCCATATCTCGCTCCACCCAGTTGAACCCTCCTTTCCGAAGAGCCAAGGATGTTTCCCAGCAGCAACTACGCTATACCCATCATTACTGTAATACATTAATAAACCGGCCAAAGGAAGTCACTTGAATAGCCAAATACTTACTAGATTAAGACAAATTTGGGGCCCCACCACACCGCCATTGGGAACGACGATGCCATGCAAAGAGACACGGCTGTGAGTAATGATTGGGGCCACTGTGAAATTGGGCCCAGTGAACTATTGTCCCAGTCGTAGCCTCTTAGATACTCCCCCATAAAACCTCCACCAGAAAGGGTGTCGATAAACTGTTGGTGGAATTGTAGTTAGATACTGAGTTTCGTGAAGCATTGTGAGAAACTGTAAATATTACTTTGGGTATATTTCTCCAGCTTTCGCCATACCCTACTTGGTCGTCTGGATATTCAGTTGAGGTACTCCTAGCGATCGCTAAAGCGGTGTTATATCTTGCGACATCGTCCGATTCGAGTATATTCCCTTTAACGACTATGAGAAGTTGCTTTACACATGTCGCAGTCCACTTGATATATATGGTAGAGCCCGACGACTCGCCTTGAGCAGTGCTAGGCTCGTCGTCTAAGCTGTATTCTAAATTTCGTTGCTCTGTTATGACCGGGGTTTTGTCTGAATTGTAGGCGACTCTGTAAAGCCATTTACTCAAGGCGAACAGGTCCTGCTGATCGAAGAGACATTGTAGGTCCAGGTTTTTTACTTGTCGCATATAGTGTGGGCCACATAAGTTCAAGAGTGCGCCGTTGGCGTATAGAATGGTTGGTGAAAAGTTGGTTGGTGAGCTTTGAGGAAATTTCACAACAAATGTGGGCTCGGCTGCGCATTCCAGATACTCTTCCAGGGACACAGGTAATAATTTAGCGTTTGTTTCAATACTTGTTAGTTCCGAATGCCCCATGGTCAGCATTATCGCCAAACTTGGGCTATACTGAGTGAAGAGGGTAAGGTTTCCACTAGTTTAGATAGACTCAAAGTTGGAATGGTGCCAGTACCCCTCAAAATAAACTCATGAGTGAGCTACTGCAGGGATGTGATTGGCGGTGGAGTGAGCTAAATGCAGACTAACAAGATTTATTCACACTGTGCGAGTTGGGAATCCAATAGCTCAGGAGCATTGCGTACTTTTGGAAAAGCTTTATCATTTAATGCCAGTCATCTGGACTAAATTGATCGTACAATATGGAGTACTAAACCCTGGGATCTCAAGTAGTTGTGGAGGATGGAGTGATTCGAACGAATTTAGACTAGCCAGAGTGACGATGACATAATCCAAAAATCAGTGACATCATCGGGCAATGACTTCATTGTGCACATGAGCTTAGATGGCTTATTTTTTTTGAGCTTGGATGGCATTGTGCACATGAGAAGCCGGGCTATATTGATTTCAAAATCAATCCCTCAATACTATATCAGCACTAGTAATGATTGTAGGATTGCCTCTACAAATCAACTCCAGAATGCGTCATGGAAAAGTAATGTGGGAGCGACTCCACAGCTGTCACACCCTGATGTGACGATACATCAAACTTGATAACAATCAACGAATCTAGAGATTGTAGGGAGCTGCTGCTTATCAAATCTATTCAACCCGGATTCACGAACAGCATTCTTTGTAGAGCCAGACTGGCAAATGGTAATGTAAATGGGATCGTACCAGCACATATCCGAGATGCTTACTAACTGCACCTGAAACAATGCTCTACAGTGCCCGCATCAGGAGCACTCTCTTGCCAATGGTGTTTGGTGGGAGCAGTGTCTGCTAATCGTCTGCAGATGTCTCGAGTCAAGTGCTTTCTCTGTTGGACCGATTGACATGATTAAATAAGCAGTGGGTTTTGAGCAGACATGGGTGCAATTTGAGTGGAATGAAACAACGGATGATTTCCAGAATCCATAGTGTTATCTAAGCTCAAAGGGAAGCTCTACAACAAACGAACCAATGATGATGATGACATTAGCCGGGGTGTTTTGCGGCTAATTTTCAGATGTGTTACTCCACAGGCTGGTAGTCTGAGTGCTCTAGCTATTGAGGCCGCCTCAGCCCATTGATTGGTCACGAGGCATTCCACCAGATTCATGGAATTCAAGGAATCATAACTCCCTAATTCAACATTCCTTCATCTTCCATGTCTGAGTCGGTTAAACCACTGAGGTTCAAAGAAAAAAAGAAAAAGAGAAAGCATGATAAACATAGTAAAGAGCACTCAAGTAAAAGAAAACATCATGGCCCAAGCCAAGCCAATCTATTCGATGAGTTATACGAGGGTCACCAGCCTCCGTCAAGCTCTCACAAGCCCGATCTAGATTGGCAGCAGCATTTCTTTGATATGATGGCTGAAGATGAAGGTCAGGATCGCTGGGACAATTACTTTGAACACAGGAACTGGCGTGGAAACGGTAGCAGAATAGATGCGTTGAACGATGAGGAATACCGGCAGTACATGGTGTCCGGAATGTATGAGCGGAAACATGCTGCTGAGATAGAAGATAAAAAGCGACGGGAAGAGGCCCGTAAAGCTCGTAAACGTGAGCGTGAGGAAGTTAGAAGAGAATGGGAAAGGGAAGAAGCCAAATTACGCGCAGACCGCAAGAAAAAACAGGAGCTAAAACGTGGCATCCATATGGAGCAGGCTCGTAAAGCATATTACTCTCGCTGGGAACAGATCAGATCCAACCGAGATGAGCTAAACTTCTTATCCATCCCGTGGCCTACTGTTGAAGCTTCCGAAAAAGCTTTGGGCCCCGAAGCTTTCACTGCTAGCTCACTACGTGAATTCCTCATTTTGCCTCAGGCTACCATATCAGAACAGCGAAAAAGCATCCGGCAAGAACAACTTCGCTGGCATCCGGATAAGTTTTCGCAAATATTTGACGAGCGAATTACAAACGACAAAGAGCGGAATATGGCACATAGAGTAGTTCAATCCATCTCACAAGCTTTAAATGAACTATGGGCCTCCTTAAGCGGTGTCTAACTTCTGTGCGCAATTATGTATATATACATGTATGTATTCCTCACCAAACCCTTGGCAATGCCAAACTTGATGCACCATCATAGTGGGCTTTGGTGCCATCAGTCTTACAGCACCCCCAACGGTACATCACCTTCGCCCGCTGAGTCTCCATTCCTTTGGCAAGAATAAAAATCCCGATTTACCCGATACAAGCTTGGAATCTATCTAGGGTTATCCGTATTCTGTTGGCACCAGCACAGCAACGAGACTCTAGCCTAATGTAGCTCAAGTAATGGATCCATATTAACATTACAGACACCCATGCCACACTTTGCAGCATTGCTCATTACCTGATTAGATGGTGTCCAGGGTGTTCGTATGAGAAAAGATATTCCCATCGAAGCAAACTTGTTTATTGGTGAGAATAAAAAATAAGTTGGGAACGTCATAAAAGTACAATATTAAAACCTCTTCACATTCTATCTACTTCAAATGGGCACTTGGCATGGCGTTGCTAGTCAATATGCTCTAATCCGCAATTGCTTCGAAATTCAACTTCTTTGCGATTTTACGCGCACCATCGTCGATCAAGTCTATATATTACAAAATGTTGGGTCAAGTTGTATATTACGAGTACACCCACAGAGCCAAACTTTTACCAGTATCCAGCTTTCTCTTCGCGTCTTCTTCCACCACATCCTTAACCGGTGGCTTCGGCAACTTTTGTGGAGCTGTTGGGCGAGGTTTACTTTGGAAATATGGATGCAGGAGCGCCTAGATTAAAGTTGCGCATGGTTAGACTGTTCATTCAAATGAATTGAAGAAGTGGCTTACTTGTCGAGCAGTGATTCTTTTTGAGGGATCATAAACAAGCATCTTCTCCATAAGATCAAGGGCATCAGCACCAGCGGCAGTGAAAAGACTCTTCAGAGGAGTTTTTGGATATTGTTTGAATGGGATATAGTCTGGAAGCTCGGTCATGCCCTATGTTTGCAATGGCTTAGATGTCGCGCTAAGACTCCATACTATGGAATAATTACCGGCCATTCATCCTCAGTTGGCGTACCCAACGCTCTAAAAATGGTGTTGAGCTGGTCAACGTCCGACTCCCCAGGGAGATATGGAGTACGAAGCATGAGTTCAGCAAAGATACAACCCACTGCCCATATGTCGACTCCGTGACCGTATTGTTTGGCTCCAAAAAGCAACTCTGGTGCACGGTACCATCTGTTCATGATGTGACAATGCTATTAAGATGGATTTGTCTCAAATAGATTCCGTCAATGAAGACTACTTGCCTAGTAACCACCTGTGAAGTTAGCAATGAATTTGCATCACCAAACTCCCTTGCAAGACCAAAATCAGCAAGCTTCAGTTGTCCATCGCCGCTAACTAACAAGTTATTTGGCTTCAAATCCTTCATTCCAATGAATAAATCTTCAGTTCAGTGGCTCACAATAGCAAAAAGGTCGTTAAACCACGTTACCCTGTGCAGGACCCAATTTCGGTGACAGTGATCCAATCCGCGAAGCATCATCATCATCCAGCTCTTAATATCCGCGGGCATAAACACCAAACTCTTATCCTTGATGATCATTTCAAGGTCTGAGTCAAGGAACTCCAAAACAAGGTTGAGATTTCCCTTATGTGAGAACACATCGATCAACTTGAAGGTATAGAGAAATTTAGACTTTCGGGAGCTTGCAAGGCGGATAATCTAGTATTACCTCGATAACATTAGGATGCCTCATCTCTTGCAAAGCCTTAACCTCTCTGATGGCCGACATATCAAGGCCATCTTTGAACTCCCTCACTTTGATTTTTTTGATAGCGATTTTTCTACCTGTATCTGTTTGCGTTCCTACAAAGTTACGAATAGACAGCTGAGCGTAAGATTGGAACCAACGGGTGCGCCGAGAAAGGCAAGGAAATGTGTTTTCAAGTACCCTGGTAAACCACGGCATAAGTACCCTCACCAACTTTTTTGTCCTTTAGATACTTTTTTTGAGTGGTTTTATTATGCTCCTCGGAGGTACCGTCTACTTCTACGTGTGCTCCCATGATGGCGTGAAATTACCACTACTGAGGAGGTCTAACTGAATCCAAAAGGTTGCCGATGCACTACAGGAAGCTTTTTAAGGCAGATTGAAAAGCTACGAATACGGTGGGGATGACTGCGTCAGGCATTTGATCGAATTTATTCAAGTGGACTAGTGAATCCACCCAACAGATTCGTAATCACAATAATAAACAATAACTAGGCAGCACAGCAGCGTTTTGTGACCTGTGCATTGCTCTGGAATTATATCAACATTGAGATCGGTAGATTGGCCGCATCTGGACGTTGGCATTCAGACGAAGAATGTTACTGCTAGCACATAAGATGAGCACGGCCCTTCAGAATAGCTCCACCAACTATTCCAGAATATTTATCATTCCTTTCAGACGATTTTTTTTCTGAAAACCCGTCCCATATCAACATACTGTTGAAAAAAAAAGTGTTGAGCAAATTTTTTTCTTGGAATTGTGAATAGAATATCGATAATTCGTAGTAGTCGATTAAAATATTCCAGTAATAGAAATTTATGAATCAATCGTTTTTTTTTCTCGAACAGGCAGATTTTACGGAGTTCTTAGTGTGTAAATCTTGAGGTGCTCTTGTTTTACTTGGGTTCTTCTATATCGTTTACTATGGCGACTGAATACACGCTCTCCGGACTTGAGGTAATTTCCCAGTGGGCAGGCACATTTCGATATCAACATACACCCGTATACCGGGGTGACTCTTTATCGGAAGCAGTTGATTTACTTTTTACTTTCAACGCAGGATCGTCTTCAAGAGTACAGCCAAGCTTTTGACTCGCTCTTGAGCCTGATACCCTCCAAGTATTATATTTCAGAGGATTCTCAAGAGGTACGTTTTTCTACCGAGATATATTCATTTAACTTGTAGCGTGAAGGCCAACCGGTTTGTACTCCCTTTCGACATTTAGAACACCAAATATCAGCACAACAAAAACAAACGTGCCCCTAGACAGGAGATTAAAGAAAGAACCAAGAAGGCCAAGAAAGCCAAGGTATTTTACCGAAGACAAGACATTCCGACAACCCTTGTTTAGTAACTTAATCATTTGCTACATAGCTTGACCCCGAGAACCACAAGTCCGTTGTAGAGATTCAAGCCGAGAAGGCACAGGATGCCGATAAGGAGGAGGAAGATTCCGATTCGGAGGCGGACCTTGATGAAGACGCTATGTCTGTAGATGAGGACTCTAAAATTGAAGTAGTTTCTCCCAAGGTAGAATCAAGTGGCGAGGAGACCGAAGGTTTGTTGATTCTTTTTACCTAGCAGCCTGGCATGCTTACTCACTTTTAGGCTCAAAAGAAATCGTCAAGCCTTTGCCCAGCTCTTCTATTGAAGATCTCAAAGCTCGCTTACAAAGCCGTATTGCTGAGCTCCGCGCTAATAGAAAGGTCCCATCAAGCAATAGCGAAACCCGCGACGGTATCTTAGAGAGCAGAAAGAAGAGAAAGAGCGAGAAGAAGGAGAAGCGTAAGCAAGAGCAAAAGAAGATGAAGCTCTCTGCTGAGGAGGTCATTGTAGAAACAGACAGTAATAAGGTGGGTGCGCAGTTACATTCGAAAGTTCTGAATTCTCGCTAAATCACAAGTTTAGAATGCTCCCAAGAATGCTTCGGCTAGTACAGTCAACATGGACGGTGACATATCCTTCAGCAAGTTTGAATTCGATGGCCCTAAGAAAAAGAAGGGTTCTCTTCCAGCCGCTGTTGCATTGAAGAAGGTACGTGTAGCACTTCAAAACCTCACTCTAGTCTGGATCTAAGCGTGTTTGATCAGGTTGAAGCTAAGCAGGAGAAATTAGAGAAATTGAAGGCAACAGACAAGGAGAAGGTAATTAATTCGATATCCATCATGCACTGGAATGTCTATTGACAACCATAAATTATCCATCTAGGCTGAGAAGATCATTGAAAACGAACAGTGGAAAAAGGCCCTCCAAATGTCTGCAGGTGCCAAGCTCAAGGATGATCCTAAACTCCTCAAAAAGACCATCAAACGTGATGAGGTCAAGAAGAAGAAGAGCAGTAAAGAATGGTACGTAGTTGGTAGCAATGTTCACGTGATGTGTATGCTGACATGCCACTTCAATGAAAAAGGAATGAGCGCAAGACACAGGTTACTGAGTCTATTGCTAACAAGCAAAAGAAGAGAAACGAGAACATCAAAGCTAGAATTGATGCCAAGAAGAACAAAGGAAAGGGCAAGAGTGCCAAGGTTAGTTGCACACCCTTCGCAACGGGCGATTGCGTATAACTAACCGTCTTTTCCACATTAGAAATCTAGACCGGGCTTTGAGGGAAAGAAGAAGAAGCACTAAGTTTCGGGCAAACTTTATTGAATTGGAATTAGAAAGGATGCATTCGCGGGAGTTAATTTCATTTTTTGGTCGCAATAATAAAACTACCACACTTCTACCGATACAGTTTAGCTCTCTCCCACATACTCAACATCTTTGTATAAATAAAAGATACTTTATTACTCTACCAGTTGGATTTCGTTTGTCTGAGCTGCTGCGGGGTACACTTGACACAGGGTGGCGGGAAAAAGATGCGATTGATTGTTAGTTTTGACAGGCACGCGTTAGCATCAAAACCTCTACTATGATCCCTACTGCCGTACACGAATTTGTATCCAGTGATACCCAGCTAGATACTACAGAGTTGTCGAGAGATGTCGTGAAGCCTGTCACTTCAAACAACCCATAAGTCCCGGTTTGTTGTCCCAGGTACCTCCAGGACATGTGTGCACACTATTTTCGTAGAAGCCCGCATCAACTCAACGATGGGTGTTTTTGAATGAAATATCAGTTTAATAATTGTTCAAAAGTTCCAATCATTTCGGGTGAGAAAAATAAATAGGTATGATTATTTTCAAACTCCTCGCGAATGAAGCATGGGATAAATAGGTGGAAAATCATAAGTCCAGATCACTTATACCAAATGTAGCTAATGCCATATCCTGATTCAAAAGTTGTGTATGTTTTGACATACGGGCCACCATTATAATTGTAATTGCTTGTGTACACCTCTCCGTTTGATTTGATGCTTTCAACTACTGCGACATGGCCAGCACCACCAGCACCCTGAACACCGGGTTGCAAAACGATGATGCTTGGCTTGATAGGTCTGGTAGACACTGACCACCCTGGAGTATTTCGCGCCTTGTTTGCCCAAGTTCGGGCGTCTCCGGACCAGCTGACATGATGTCCAGTAAGTTGAGCGTAACGCGCATCGGCCCAATCGGTACACTGCCCATTGTCAAATTGAAAGACGAGCCTTCCCTTGTCTTGGGTCCCTGAATAACCATTGTTTTTGGAGGATCCTGGTTTGCCATGCCTATTATTGTTGTTTTTATACTGAGTGCTCCTTGACCTGCTCTTTGAGTCATCATTTCCACCGCTGTCTCCTCCATTAGAGCTCCAAGAATACTTGTAGGAATAGTAGTATCGTGGCTGCAAATCGTTAGGATGAGGATTGGTTGAGAGTGTTGCCTGGATCAGACAACTGGATATGATGACTGCTAGAGTGCACAAAAAGAAGGTTGGATTCATCGCCACTTTGCCAGAAAGTTAGTTTGTGCTTGGTGATGGTGAATGCGGTGTTTATATAGATCTTCGTGTTACCTCTCGAATGAAGCCCATCTGTATTTAATTTGTACCTCACCGCCCGGTCGTAGTCTAGGGAGTTCATTACCCTCGAGATTGGGCTGAATCACAACCTGAGTGATTTCCAAGATTCTGAAAGGTTAGTGCTTGCATAAGGGTCGGGTGGACTTCCCTGGATATTCTTCTTTGAGTTGAATTATTTCTAGTTTTGGATGAATATCGCTCTGCACATCATCTGCTAGTGAATTTGTACGTATGACAGGGTAATGAATCCTACTCATTAATATTAATGCTAATTGCCTCATTGACAATAACTCAGTCCCACAGCCGTCTGGTTACCATCAACATCTTGTAATCTTTTGTACGGTACTATGGATCCGGTATGCATTTCTTTTGGTCTGTTATATTCAACGGGCCTGGCAACTGAAGTATTAGTTTCAGTGATGGAGTTTTATTATTTCTGCACCAATTCCATTAACCAAGGCAAAATTAGACTGCCAGTGTCCGAGTTGATTTGGAATGTTTGATCAATTCATATCAGCAAATTTCATATATATCCAGGGCGGAAACCGAGGGGTTCTAAGCATCCTAGCCATACCAGAGGAAGTCAACTCCATTTCCTGTCTTGAAGGTGGCGGTTTTCTTGATATATGGTCCGCCGTTGAAATTGTAGTTGCTGGTCGAGACCGTGGTTGAGGAAAGTATTTTCTCTACCACCGCAACGTGACCTGGACCGCCAGCACCTTGAACCCCTGGCTGTAAGACGATGATACTAGGCTGCTTAGGGGTAGCTGAGACCGTCCATCCTTTGGCACTTCGTGCCTTACTTGCCCAAGTCCGGGCGTCTCCAGACCAGCTGATATGGTGTCCAGTGAGTTGAGCATAGCGAGCATCTGCCCAATCAGTACATTGACCATTATGGAAGCGGAATTCAAGCTTTCCTGTGCCTGCACTCGTGCTAGTATCGGTGCTATTCTGGGTGCTACCACTTGTGGTTTGATCGCCGGTGCTATCTGTGGGTGTGCTGGTGTTACCGGAGTCAGTGTCGTCTCCCGAATCAGAGTTACCATACGAATCACCATTATCATCCTGGCCATCATCACTTGAATCGCTATTGCCACTATCGTATCCGCCATCGTATCCACCATCGTATCCACCATCGTATCCACCATCGTCCGAGTGACCTTTTTTCCCCTTATGCTTTCTGTGTTTACCAACGTCATGAGAACGGCCCATGTCACCGCCATACTTGCTGGGCCTAGAACGATGGCCATAACCAGATGTATTGCCATAACTCTGGCCATCACTTGATTTCATTCTATGGCCAGGCGTATCGCCATAGCTCTGACCATCACTCGACTTCATGCTGTGACCAGAGTCTCCTCGACCACCTCTTCCATGACCACTAGAATGCCTATCGCGGCGAAAAATACCTGGGCTACCTGCGGCCTCAGGATGGAAAGACCTAGCGTCGACGCTGGCGCTTACCATTACTGGGGTGGCTTGCACAGCAAGGCCAAGGCAAAGAGCCACTACGAGATACCGAGAGAAATAATGCATTTTAAGGGACAACTTTTCCTGAAAGTTTCTTAACGAGCGGGATGATCAAGGGAGATCGGAATATACAGTAGTGATTCATCGACCTGGGGATTTTATAGCAGTTCAATGAAGAACATAGTGCCACTGAGCGACATCGGAAGCTTCCTTTTCAGGAGCGTTACCCGTATTGTTGAGCCCTTCATTCTCTTGGTGTGGGATCTTTTTCTCGTACGAAGATTCCGCGATTGTCAAATCACGGCCTGGGATTTCGATATTAGCTTGCAGCTGAAGACCCTCGTTTCGAACAATCATTTGCATTTCCCAAATTTCAAAGGAATCTTTCGAAACCACTAAACTGGTAATACATCATGGCATCCTTGACTGGACCAGAGCATCATTGCAATCAATCAGAATCTCTCAACTGCCCTTTGGGGCCTGACCTCCATATTGCGCTCAAATTGATTGAATCATTTCCACGGAGATCCCGATCATCTCAATCGGAGTATGGGGCATATGATTAGAATCCCGTTGGGCTAATATTACCCGTGCGCAGGAACCTTAATTACTACAATCAAATCAATTCAATGAAGTATTGAATATCCGTACCACGGGTGTGCTGCAAGTTCAACTGGTGCCGCGATTGAGAGCCAGTCTTGAAATTAAATCCAATCCTGGCTCCTTCCACCCTTTGAATTCAATCCGTCAACGAGCATAAACCCCTCGCGGTTGATGTCCTAAATCAGGAGGGCGAACCATTGAGTTACAAACAGAGATCAAGGAGTTTCAGTATCACCTTACGAACCAAGACCTGTTCATCTAATCAATTACTGGTCATATCCGAATGAATCACTGGATTGGAGTTGATGTTATTCAGATGTCATTCGCGTCCAGCCATTGGCAGAGTACTCCCACCTGTACCTGTACCTTTATCTTCACCTGGGCCATATGTAGTCCTTCGCGGTGTTATCTAACTCGGACAGGAAAAGTCATGGTACCAGCATGCCAAGAATGGCCTACACCGTCGGCTGAGTGATACGCTGGCCAAAGCTAAGTGTTGCACCCTCAAACCTCTGATTCGGCCATTCATATCTCAAATGTGTTGGCAAATTTCCCCAATTCTCAGGTACCGATACTGAGCAAATATTTAGTTGTCCGCCAATATGGTTGTCTCAAGATGGTCGCAGGAGAGCAAGTTGTATAGCCAAAATAACGCAGTCCAATCCATGATCCTTCGTTAAATAGACCTATTGAAACGCTAATCATGTTGGTTAGGATGGGGATTAGGCTTAGTTACGAAATATCACTCATACAAATGATGATGTAGCAAATTGATCTGTGATCTTCGATTTCCGATACCTTTATTGGAGTTTCTTCTGCGTCCTTCTCAAATATCCTTCGCAGGGAGCCATAAAATCTAACTGAGCATGTCTTGGTTAAAATCCCGCCTGACTTGTAAACTCAACCCACTTGCTCGCTATGCTTTAACGAGATCTAGGTCAAACCAATTCTCCACTACTTCGACGCTACGAATCTTAAATTGGACACCAGAGGAGAACGAGCGGTTGATTCGGCTTGTTGATGAATATGGCGAGAAGTGGTCCTACATCGCCAGAAGTTTTCCTGGTCGCCAGCTTCAAACTCTACGCTACCACTACCTGGTCAAATTGAAACCGGAGATAAACTTACAACGGTTAATGAAATCCAAGGGATATGCTGCTTCACAAGTATGGACTGAAGATGACGAAAAACTACTTCACAAACTGGTTCTAAAACACGGTTTCGTGTGGACCGTCATCCAAAAAGAAGGTTTCCAAACCCGCTCTTGCGCACAGCTGAAGTCCAAGTACTTGCAAGGATTGCGAACAGACCCTCGTTGGAATGTGTGGACACATAAATTAGATGACACTCTTCTCAACGCGATACAAAGCATCGGGTTTGATAATTGGGAGGAGGTTTCTAAATTGGTAAAAGGCAAAACCCCCGAGTGTTGTCAAAACAGGTGGCTAGCTTTAAAGACCGAGGCAGCCGAGTGGAAGAATGGACAGAAACAAAAGGCCCAGCAGGGCAATTCATTGTAATTACTTAGAACCCATTCCCACCTCTTGAAAATTCGGGCATCAATCCTCCGGAGCTGAAGAACGCTGCTTACCTCCCCTACCCTTGTTGTTAAATTTTGATGCTTGCATAGTTAAAGCTGTGGCGATCTGGTATGTATCCATCAGCAACTTCGGCAAACTGTGAGAAGATAAACACAGTGGGTTCTGTTCTTGGCTTGCTTACATATATAACGTATATATATTAATCTAGGTCAATAGAATACTTTGAATAGGCTATGTACTCCTGGGGATGTCTCCGAATCATCTCGCTACATTAAATAAACCCATTGAAGTATTAATTCTTGTAGTGCGCACAGCAGTTGAGTGTATCGCATCATTGACGAGATGCAATCCGAAGATAGTATTCAAGCAGAGCCATCACAAGTCTGCATACCGCTGGCCCTTCAATGGATGGGAAAGTAACAGAAGTGAGGCGAACACCATAGACAAGAGGAATCATTAGAGATATGCAGTGATTAGCAACTTCATAGTAAACCTTGTAGTTGGACCGAGGCTAGTTATGGGCGTACAGCATATTGGGTAAGCCGAATTGTTTATTGCCGCAACACTTACTCCTTTTACATTGGCCGAAGGTGGAGTGTAACAGTGTTTCCCTATATTCTTGGATAAAACAAAGCCGATACACCACTTGTAGCTAGATGAGTTCGGAAGTGTTACATGTTGGTTGGGAATAGGCTATCAACTGAATGGTAAAGGAAATATTTATCTCGCTGCATAGTGGCACCATGTAAATTGATGTATTACTTGTAAGGAGGTTGTCTATACATCCTCAAAGTAAGGAGCCCTCAGGATCTATCTAAACGCCATGTTTACAAATGTAGAGGATTGCGTCTTGAGTTTTCATTTCTTACCAGCCCCAGGTACTCAAATGAAATTATACCGGAATACCAAGCATATGGGTATCATCTATCCCTTTATATATTGATTTCTTTTCCTGTGGTGGTATCCAGGTTGAGACTACATTGAATATGGCTTTAGCAACGCTAGATATTAACAGCGCCTCCTCCAGTCAAACACCTTACTAGGCCCGGATTGAGTAATATGTCGCATGTGATAATCCGGAAAGCTTCCATGTTAATTAAACGACCGAAAAATCTCAAATTTGCATATGGCTTAAGGTACCAATTGCTCCCATGCATAAACTCTGCACTTCAGCAAGAGTATTGACTTTCACCGAGTCAGGATGAATGCAAAATAAGGGGAAGAGGAGGACGCAGTGGAAACTTAACTCTGCGTTAAATCCCTATTCCTCTATTACAGCACATAAAATATTAGCATCTTGGGCTTGTGTTCTCACCATAGACGAGGGTTTTCAGTTGGCATGAGCAGCCTCCGCTTTGCATCTGCAATCCATACTGGATGCCCCCTGGTAATCTCCATTCTAACAAACAGGGAAGTGCATGGCCTCTATATAAACATGAGGAAACGCCGAGGTTTCTCAATCATTCAATTCTGTGGCATCGTGTACAAGTCAATTCGATCTCTCCAAATTTCCCGCTTTCCACCAACACAATGCCTTTCCTTAGGAATACTACACTATTTGTTCTGGTCCTTCTTGTTGGTTTTGTTAATCCTTTACCAATTCGTGATAACGCGAATCTAAAAGCGCGGGAATACTCATTGGAGTTCCGCTTTGGAAATGGGCAATGCACTGATTGGGCTGACGCTAGATATTACCAGCTAACTGGATATCACACCGAATGGGCTGGCAATGCCGAATCGTGGGCAAATAACGCACGTAGGCATTCTGGTTGGGAGGTCTCTAGAGAGCCTAGAGTTCCCTCGATCATCGTGTTACCAAGCTTTACCCAAGGCACCGGATCACAAGGACATGTCGCTGTAGTAGAAAAAATCAACGATGACGGAACAGTGAGCACTAGTAATTTCAACTTCAACAAAGGCCCTCATGTTAAGACCTACGCCGATTTCAACATCAATGGAGCCCAATTTATTTATCACGATTAATGTGAATTCTCTTGGTGCTCTGGAATCACCTAGTGTTGGATTAATTGGTGTATCGTTTTCCTAATCTTGGGCCAAATGACTATGAATAAATAATAATTGCATCGGATGTTCTCCTCGCGCACCAAGGGAGCGGCTAGAGCGTAGTGGCTCCTCAATAAATATTGCTAGAGATTGAGTCCCAGAGAATCAATCAGTATTTTCAAAATAATGGGCATCCAATCAAGTCCAGGTTCCGAATCAAGTCACATGATATTCCCCCTTCACACTCTTTTGCAGTCAGCCTACTACGGCTTATTCAATATACCTGGTGTTCCGGAAATGTCTTGTTATGGATGACGACGACGACGATTTCCGTGATCTTAATATAAAGACTGCCTCAAAGGAGAAGAGTACCATAAAGGCTTCTCCAAATACAAATGGAACGACTGAACGGGGCACCTCAAACAAAAAGTATTTAGGAACTAGTCGAAGAAGGACAATCAAAGTGAATTCCAACGGAAAGTCTGGGGGAAAAAGTTCTTTGTTTTCTATAATTGGTTCTGCCGATAGGTGTTCAGCCTCCTCGAGCACGAAACAGACTGCAAGGCCAATAATCAGTGATCCTGTTGTAGAGTCGAAGACTGACTCTGGTTTAAACTCTTCACTAGTGTCCAAGTACTTTGGCTCTGCGGCAATTTCAACCTTCAAACCCCGAAGATTGGCACTCAGGTCGACAAATAAGATCAAGCTAAGCCAAACGACACAGAAACCCCAAAATACTCCACCCATCTCCGAGGAAATAGAAACCATCAAAGATGACCGGGAAAAAATTGAGCGAGGTTCTAAATGGGAGCAATTTTTAAGTCAAAACGAAACCCCTGCAAAGCACCAATTCATTTTGGCTTCTCGACTCTTAGCTGAAGAAAAGGAGGATATTCCACCAACTCAAGCGTTTCCTTTGGAAGAGCCTTTCATCGGTGAAGAAGCAAAATGTCGATTGGAAGTAACGCCATCAAGTATCAAAATTCTGAGGGAGGATCGGAATAGCCAAGAAACATCACCACCGCTCCATTTAGAGTTAGGTGAGCCTGCAAGGTGTTGCGACGAGAAAGGGACCGATCAAACCAACCAAGATCTAGAAGTGTTAAAGGATACATCCCAAGAAGGAAAAGTGACAGCGAGCCTCACAACGCTCGAACTTCATGAAGATACAAGCTCATTAATAGACTCGGAATCGATGAACAGTCATTGCTCTCCTCAACTGTGCAGCCAAAACTCCAAGAGATTATATGACATTCGAGCTACTGAGGACATCGCTTCCCAAGATGCAATGGATGATATTCCCGCGACAATTGCTCTAGAAGCTCAGTCAGCAAAAGCTCTTGCCCCGTCATGCCCTACCAATGATCATAGTATTCAAGAGCAAGCAATTGAGATCTGCCCTATCTGCCAATGCCCTTTAGTTGCCTTTCAAAGCATCCAAGCCAAAGAAGATCATGTAAATAACTGTCTTGATATATCCACACAGCACGCACTCGTCCAACCCAAGATGGCCGACATCGACTCGACCGTATTGTTGGATACAAACGCTGTAGAGAGATGTTTAATATGTCAGGAGAATATTTCCTTTATGAATGAGGATCGCAAAAGCTTACATATCAATGCCTGCTTAGATAGCAAGCATCACATTATTCCTGCCAAGCCAAAATCCACCGAAACAAATACGGATGCCACCTCAGTAAAAACGAGTGAAGTGTACAACACAGGAATCCATTGTCTCATGAGCATCCCGAATTGTCCAAGCTGTCAAAATCCGTGGCTTCTCAAATGGACAACATTAGACGCTCGAATGCTTCATTTGAAATGCTGCGCCAAATTGCGAAAGTTGACCTACAGTCAGCTAATCATTCAAATGAATCAACTTGGTGTGGAGCAGAACTGGGTCAATCAAAGTCCTACTCCAGCCATTGAACAGGTATCAGAAGCATCTAGGGCGCAAAAACTTCGCGAATTCCAGGTAGCTTTTCTAGAAGCGGATGAAGACTTTACGGAGGATGTCGTGATTCAACCCTTACCGAATGTTGTTCTTCACAAGCCCCGCCGAATCAAACCAGAGTCGGATGAAGATCTTCAGTATGCTCTTGCCATGTCCACCTCACTATATCAGGATCATCAGGATGTATACGTTCCTAAGCAAAAGCGAAAACGCCTGCATGCTGATAGAATCCCTACTCGAATTTTACCTCCCGTCGAAGCAATCGCGTACCTGCAGTTGAAGGCTGAGTCATGGCTTGTAAAATCCAACAGCACGCACAAGCCTTCGGGCCGTAAGAAGGACAGGGACTTGAAATGGTGGAACCTGCAGGCATGCGGCCCTGATATGCCATCAGATGCTACATTTACTACCGATTTCTTTCAAAAGGTACTTGACCGGGAAACCCCCATTTAGAGAGCCACTACATGGCGCGTATGTGAGGTTTCGGCTTTACATTTCAGATAGAATACAACTGCGATCGATCAGTTTGTAATATATGTCCGTAATAAATGTTTATAAACTACAGCCAATGTATATCTAAATAGCATGGCGGGTGTCAAGCACTAGTCCAATGTGGTGGTGATGTGGGGCATGTTGTCACATCCTAGAGACTTCTAAATCTGATGTCGAACTGCGACACCCATGACTAGATCGATCAGATTGATTGATCAATGGTCAGCTTCAATAAGGAACTAGCCACCAATCGAATTGGAGAGGCCCTGCAACATTCTATAATCGTTGAATGAAGTGCAGGAAATGGTGTAGCGTACTACAGAGCACTGTTTTTAGCGGACCCGCAATGGCACACATTATATAATCACTAGAACTACATATATCCATCTAAACGTATTATCCAGGAGCATTCGAATACCTGCTAATAATGGGTGGGTAACCACGTGAATGACGAGATGTAGCTGTGTCAACATTTACCAAAGAATGTGGCATTCCTGGAGAGGTCCTACGTGCTTGTAAATTCCGGGTATAAATAGGGGCTGTGGCCTGTGAAGCTATCTCACTAAATTGCGTATCACCCTAAAGCCTAACTCTAACCCAACTCTTCATAAACCCAATAAAGTCTAACCTTGTTGATGGCTTGTTTTCAAATTGAACCACAACAAAAACCCCAAAAGAAAGTTCCATTAAAATCTCACCAGTCCACCAACCACACCACCACGGTCAATGTTCAAGCAACTCTAGTGCCTAAAGAGTCTTGGAATCCGTTTTCTGTGGCCGATATATTACGAAGCCCTCCACTCCGTCGTAAATCTTGTGATCCTTTCGCTTCAGATTATATCTCTTTTCCGCATCATTATGAAGATGATGAGAGAAGTGAGATTGTTCTCTGAACCTTAACCTACATATCCCTCATAGCACACTAGTTTACCTACTTTTTGATTCAAGCCTATATAGCCTGCTTTTTTGACGTCTGAACTTATGTACCATAATACCAGATATTTGCCTATCGTTTCTATCCAATGACATATATATGTATAGCTATCAACTTGATAATATAACTCTACACAATCGTCTATGTGTCCATACATGGAATGGGGCCACTTGGTTTGTTTCGTATTGATATCAGTTTATTCTGCAGCGAAATCGCAATTGATGGTCCAGGAGCATCACAACAGATAGCAAAAACTGGCACGACCCCTTTCATGGACCACATATCTGTCCTCTGAGGACACCAATATCCATTAATCTTTGCCTTCGCCGTCCCATATGCCAACGGCGATTTATCAAACGAGGGGCCGCTAGCGCACAGTGGCGTTCATATCAGTATAATTTTTCCTGCTCGACTGATTATTGAGTGGATTGTTGCATAGTGCTGCCTTGTATCTGTCTGGCAAGTGAATTGATGCTGAGAGGTCTGAAATAGCCATGGTAAGTCATAAATTAAAGGTATGAATGTAAAGTTGACTTCATTTTCTACAAGTTGTTTCCTGTACAAGTGGCTAACGCCTTGGTATTTACGGGCATTGCCCGGATTCCTAAACATAGATGCATTATGTCAGGACTCTTCCTAACCCTAAGCATTAGGAACGTTGATTTTGTTCTTTACTAGAGTCCCTGTGGTTGGACGATGCATAGCCTGTGACTGCCCTTATTGGATCCATGTTGCTTGAATTTCTATTCTTCTTGGCAGGCACAAGCTGGGGCCACTTATGTACACTACCTTCGTATTCGTGATTGTGCGATTCTGCTTGAGAAAGGTGTTCATAAGGGATATTGGGTGGGGAAAACATCATTTTCAGGCCATAGTACTGAACTGGCATGGTTTGCATGATTTTCTGGGGATCGAGCAATCCCAGCGGGTGGGCGGCAGTGTACTTGGGAATAAGACGCTTCATGCGATCCGGGGTACTATTACTTCTTGGTCTTGAGCAGAATGGGTCATTCTCTTGTAGATAAAACTGGGATTCTACTGGAAACCCAATGGAAACTCGTCTAGACCCATTGTAGTTCAGAGGAGCTATCTTCTTGTCGAACCTGCCGAGGCTCTGACTCGAATAGGCTTGTAACGTTGGCGCAATTGGCTTCAGAGGAGTTACCTTTGTGGGAGAATGTGCAAGGTCCGTCTTCACCTTCCGCGACTGCCCTCCACAATGTTTAATCTTGGCCTTCGGCGACTTCAACCCACGATAATTTGACTTTAGGGAGCTATCTACTGCCTCCTCGTACCCAGGTGCTATCTGCCAAAACATACCCTTTCCAGTCTCGTTAGGTCCTTTGGGAACCTTCATAAAAGCCTTATTCAAAGACAAATTATGACGAATCGAATTCTAGGGATCATCGGCATAGGCATGTCAGTTTTTCAAAGTTACCAGCAAACCAATTTTATGTTTGTAACCAACCTGCCATCCTATAGTGCTGTTCCTGAAGTAGTCATAATGGGTGGAGATGTAGTCGTATATTCCCGCCAAGGTCATTTTCTTGTTGAGCGATGAGGTGATCGCCTCGGCAATCAAATGAGCATAGGAGTACGGGGGCTTTCCATCTTCCTGAGAAGCAGGTGGTTTTCCGTTCGACTCAAATCCTGTTTCTGTGTCTTTTTCGAGGCCGGAATCTTTGGGTTTAGGTAGGATTGAGGTATTCCTGGTGGGTGTGATATTCGGAGTGGATCCATTGAAGGCGCTTCTTGTGTTTGTAATGGGGCTCCAAGATATCCTTCTATTCTCAGTAGTGTACATGTTGTTCGGTTGTATATTATACAACTGTGGGCTGAAAGGGGAATATGGTGTGATGGGGGAGTACAAGGTAGGCTGATTTTTTAGAGGCCCTCCACGTTGGGATGCATCTGGTGACAGGATATCTCGAATTGCGATAGGACGATATTGCATCTTTTCTTGGCTGTTCTTCTGCATGTTGGGAGTAGTAGGAGATACAGGTGTAACTGGTTTGTGGTAGAAATCGGTACTTATTTCGAGCCGTCTCGGTGGCGTAGTAGGCACTTTCATAGCTCTAGGATTCGCTTCGTCGACGGATGTTTGAAACTGAAAGTTGTAACAGATAATGGATACGCTGGAGCTTTGGAATGGGCATTAGTAAATTATTAGCTGATCTATACTGATGAATACAGTTACCCAGACTTGAGAAGTATAGGCTGCTGGTTGTCAGGTAAATAGAGCTTTCCATTCACACTAACCCCTTTTCTACCATGAACCCAAAGGTACCAGTCTTTCGTTTTAGAGTCGTAAGTGATCCGGGCATGTTTCCGTGATACTCTCTTATCCCCAATCAATATACAATCTTGGCTTGCATTGTCTTCAAGATCCATGCTCTGGCGACCAATTATCACTTCTGGCTTAATCAAGTCGTATACCACACCTGACCCGATCAACTGGGCCAAGGGATTTTGGCCGATTGTTGGTGAGCTCTGTTTGTCGGCTTCCAGAGGCTGTGCTTTCCCCATTGACAGCAGCGTTTCTGCCATAGACGCTTCCTATATCCAAGGGAATGAAAGTGTTAGAAACAAGCCAGCCGACTACTAGGGAGATCGGACGTACTAAAGAGCCTACAGCCTCTACATTCACAGACATGGTGGCGAAGTAAATGAAAGATAAGAAGGCAAGGAATTATTCAAAGGGATTGTACATAATCTGCCCTCGTATTTAAACTAAGAAATGTTTGTCAAGCAGATCTTCGTTCCTTTGATTACCAGGCCAATGATCGGTGTCTAAACAGAGTAGATGGACACGATTTGTCAGTTGAACCTTTGGATACATCACCCATTACTGTTTTTCTTCGTACTGCTAAACCAATCATGGTATGAAACCCCATTGATACATATTAAAAATTAAAAAATTGAATTGCTTTTCTCAGCAAATCATTAGGCCAGTAGTACGGGTGGAATGGCAAAGGCAGTGACTATTGAATGGGAAGGTCGAGTCTGAACGCTCCACATCAAATGAGATGTTGCTGTTCTTCGCTTACTGAGGTCGGCACCAAAGCGCAAGTCGCCAACGCCCGGACTCCTCGGTAGGAAGCTATTACTGCCTGCTGTTGCATTCCGGGCCATAGCCAGGCGGCAAACAGGACGAAGAGCATAGGTTGGGATCGAGGAGATATACGTAAACGCTTTGTGACCATCTACTTGATGAACCTAAAAGGAACAGGTACAAAAAAGGCAATATAGCTGGGAGTCATCGACCAGCTTGGTTTTAGTCACCATAGATCTTTGAGCACTAACATGACACACTTACTATCAGTAAAATAAACAAATCACCAGTCCTCTCTACCATTACCGTCCGATTGGGAGCCCCAACCTATCAAAGCCTGGATGGATGTTTAGCCAAATTTGATTGCTTGTGATTGGAGAATTTACGCCCAAAGGCCAGTAATGTATAAATCCTTGGTAAAGCGCTTTATGAATTATTTGGGGGATCCTATTCCCATATCCTCCTCAAGTAGGATTGCACTACAGCTGATACCGGCCAAATAGAAATTGGCGCATATATGAAATGATAAATCAGAATTGATGCCTGATCAAATCATAGCTTCTGATCTAAAGTCTCTATGGTCACCTTGTAAGTGAAGTGTAGACATGCACTTCGGATCATTTGTTATGGTATCTACATCGCAACTTGGATCTGGTCTATGTGGCTGTAGTAAATTATGCGTTCACAGAATCCGATAGTTTCCAAGCCATACATGAATCTTGGTTTGCCCGCCACTCTTGATGGGAAAAGCACCAGGATCCAAGCTGGCCAGAACGACCGCTATATGGATCAGAGGGATCCATCCAGCCGTCACCCATACCGGATACGATTAACTGACCATGAGCTCATTATGGCATGGTGCTTTGAGGCATATCAGACATTGTTGAACAGTCAACAACCACTCCATTTTCTAACCAGGCAGGCTCCTCTCTGGATCTTCTGCTCGCCACCGTATACTCCGGTATTCTTCACAGCAACATGCTAGTGACACCGCAGTGTTATGAGGCATCCGATGTAGCCTGAATATCCAAGCCAGGGTTTGACTTGACCACATGGTCAGTCACCATATTTACTCGAATCACTGGAGACACCTGGAGTGTAGATTAGCTTGAGGATGACATACCACTGGCTGACCTGTATTAGAGGTAGCATTGGGATGTTAATTACTATGATCCAACGTTCAACTCACCTCAACACCTTTTATGGCGGCAATGACTTGGACAAACACCTTTGGTGCATACTGTCAGCCAAGAATAGTACGATTTTTCAGAATGAATTGCTGAGCTGCGATTTTATTCGAGTTGTATGACACGGACTTATTATCTGATGGTTTGAGTAGCCTCGACAACAATTCCAGTAGGATGTTTGAATTGGAAACAACTCCCAACAAATCAAAAATGCTCACAAAATTGGCATGGAATTGGTCTGATTGACATACTATTGGATCGATCAATATATTCATAAAGTAGGTTGGAGCAAATACAAAGCGGATGTGCCATGATCGATGTACCACACAGTGGGAATTGACCTTCTCTAGCTGATTCTGGAGGACTAGGAAGTTGCATCAAACCCCTTAATGATTTTCGAATTGAACCCCCGAGGTAGAGGCTACCCGAAATCCCTGTCGTCGAAGGTCGCCACTTCAGTGCTTCGCTGATGATCAAGGTATCGTCTAGTACCTCATTAGCAGGACTCAGAATCAACATGTCATTAGCTGGATTTCAGTGCATACCGGTACGGATGTGCCTTCTAGGCTTTTCTCCGTAGTACTACTTCTGAACCAACAATCTACCTCAAATGAGAGGGAAATATCTACTATATCTGTGTTTACTCACAGCAACATGAATATTGTGGCAAGTAGCACAGGTCATGGATCTTGAAAGCGGCAGTATCTACATCGTATGGAGAATGCACCATCAGCACTTCGATGCATCACAAGTCCAGTGCAACAAACAATTCCCACATCACCAGTAGCTCATGAGATTCGCGGGAAAATAAGGCCCTTTAAATTGTTGCCCTATTCCAAATCAGCTGGAACCTTTCCCTCCTGTCATTTGCTGACTGCCATTGTGAGCATAGACTAATCTCAGTCCGATGATCGTTATGAAATGAATCTTGCTACCAATTAATCGACCCCAGAAGTAATCTAGTGCCTCCGATTGGGCAGCATATCAGTGAATTGTTGCGTCACCCTCAGCCAATTCTCAGTTTTATCGAAGGCGCTCTCCCAGGGCAACTACACAACTTCAATGCTTGAAGAGCAGGATTCAATTTCTTTGTGGAGTATAGATATCCAATAGGTAGAATGCATGATAGAAGTGTTATTCTCATTTGATTAGGGTATTCGTGATTTCCTTCAGGCATTAAAATTTCAAAATGAAAATAATGAATGGCCAAGTGCCTATTTGATAGTTTTAATTTGAGAGGTAAATTGAATACTTATTATCCTCTAAGGTTGAGCGTGAAACGATCAAATGAATACCGCAAGGGAGTATTATTTCTTACGCCAAATGGTGCATTCTGAGAAACTATGCTGATATTTACGATGAGTTTCACGGATAACAAACGGAACATGGAAAGAAGTGATCGTGTTCGTTTCCCTCGACTCAAGGCATGTAGAGGTATTCAAGTCTTCAAACGAAGAGTCCACTGGGCTTAGCTCCACAAGCTCAAAATACTGTGAAAGGATATCTTTCAAGCCGTTCTTGGTCATAACAGCTTGTCCATTTACGGTTTTCCCGCCAACCCAATGTTCAACAGGTGTGTATTCAGGAAGCCATGTGTAAGGAGAAAGCAATACCAAATAGCCACCTGGCACTATCCGCTCCTGAATGGAATTCAAAAATAACTGAGGTTCATACAGTCGGTCGATAAGGTTAGCTGCCAATACACAGTGAAAACCATAGAGCTCCTTTTCAGTGGTCAACTTGCAAGCGTCTTGTTGCATGAAAGACACTCGGTCAGTCAGCTTTTTAATGTCCTCCGGGCCCATTGGTTCTGTAGACGGTATGCTGCCAAATATACTTTTAGTGAGGGTTTGGCCATCCTCACCTGTCAGAGGAACTTGCTTATCACCGAGGGTTACCTCATGTTGGGTAAAAATAGAGCCTTCAACAAGAGCAGAAAAGTTCACCTTGCCACTCTTGGCAATCTCTGACCCAGTCTCAACAAATCTATACGAGTAGTCAGCACCCACAACTTGATCAAATGTCTTGGCAAGCTCTAAGGTTGAGCGACCAACAGCACATCCCAAGTCAAAAGCGCGTAAAGGACCAACCTTGGAAGTATTGCTTTGTTTATCCCAAAAATCGCTGCGTCGAATGACTGCCTCACAGATACGAGCAATTACAACAGGAAAGGGTTCAACCTCTCGTATAGGGGTTGGAGGACCATAGTGAAAGTCACAATATTGACTGACTTGGACGTCGGTTTCGTAAGGGTTGTCACTTCTGGAGGCCATTTGTGGGTAGGCTTCTGTAAAGATGTTTTTTAAAAATCTACAGCCCAGCCAGTCAGAATAAAATATTTATCACATTACACGTTTGCTTACGTATGTAGCATAAATTGAGTCCTAACATTAGTAATATAGGATCGTCCACTGTTCTATGGAAACAAGCATTCATATTAACTACCCGGGTACATGTGTTACTGTCATTTTTGTATGGCCATTACTACTACAAAGGGATCAGGAAGCGCATATGCCGATACCTTGATTTGGCAAGATGGGTTTAAATGAGCATAACCAATGGATAACGATGGCAGAGGTATGGGATGTATGAAGGATTAGCCAGCTCGTCACTTACACCGGTTTGTGAATGGTACCTAGCCGCAATGTATGTTTTTATCAACAAGTAAATTTTCTGACATTGTTGATCATCCATGGCTCTACGCTAATGGATTTTATCAATAGTTGTGTGAAGGATATTGATGCAAGAATCATCGCTCACTATTACACATCTGATTTGGAATAATAGATGCAAATAGGACATTATGTCATGTACCTAGGCTTCCCCGAATTTCTAATAGTGATGTCAAATTAAAGCCTCCAGAATTGGAGTTATCAATTCTAATTAAGATAATCAACATTCATGCATCGAGTGCTTTGAGCATGATATAATGCTAAAGCACCTAGATACATCTACTTTTATGTATTGCTACCATACACGGAACTCTTTGCGCTATATGTATGCGCTTTTTCAAGTGATAGTGGGCGGAGTTGGAGCCCGGTATCTTCGCTTCTTGCACAAAAGATACTTGTATTTAAGCGGATTTGGATGATGGCTAAATATTTGATGTAAAGATATGCAACATCGATTAACGAGCTGGTTGCGCCGGGAATAATCACATTTATTTAGGTTGATGCATATGTTGCACAATTTCCGTTACCACCCACCAGTGTAGCACTCCTCATACTCATGATAAGCAGCTCTGCGTCATGTGATGGCCCCTGATACGTTACAGGACGAAATGAGGCTGAGTTTGCAAGGCGAATCGATATTCTAGAGTATTCAGACCAATGGCCCAATTAGAAACGATCCTCAACCTCTGATACCAAATGGAAAACAAAATGAAATTATTCATTCAATGGAATGGGAAAACAGAAGTCTGATTCAGTGTTAGAAGTCTACATGGAATGGATAGCTAGAGACGGAAATTTCGTATCACGTTTAGCCTGATTGCCATTTTGGCCTATATATCCTACGGGATAAAGCAATACCTGGAGAATAGCGTTGCAGGTCTACTGATGGTGTGGGCTGAGTGCTTCCAAAGAGTTGTCAATGTTTTCGTGGCCGTAGCGGCCTACTCAGTGTGTTCTCGATTGGCAAAAGTCAGAAATTTCGATATCGCTTTATTCTACATGGCAAAAAATAACGTAAATTGCCCATTGGTCTGGTTTTAGGTAGCCTCATGGTTATTTGATAGTGTATTTTCGGAAGTCATCAAGGGCCAAAACGGATGCAACCATGCGCAACTCTGTGGCAATCCAAGTACCTGTGTACTTCCGTAATTTCCCAAATTCAAACTAGTCAGATATTGATGGAGCAGATTAACAGTTGCACCTTTCTTCTAGCACATATGGTGTATAGCTCCAGCATAGGAATTTGCCTCACCCTGGTTCCAAATTCCGCGTAAACCGGCGATTTTGTAACCTGGGAAATGAAAATAAAACGAACTTGCGAAAATTTACTAGATTAATATCGAATATAAATAGTACAAATGCCCCTTATTTTATTCCTATGTTTGTGATGACAGATGCACTGCTGCGCTAGTATTAAATCTAAATACAGATCAATACAAGCCTTCAACGATTACATTAAGCTACAACCGACAGGATCAACAGCCTTGCCAGCGTCTTGAATTGCACACAAGCAACTTCCAAGCCACCGCCGTCTATTGATAGCATTGTTAGTTAAATCAAGGTACCTATTCGAAGGTTCTACACTCAACTTGTTGGATCCATCTCGAACCTGTACCAACTATATAGATCCTTCTTATTCATTCCCTATATAAATAAAGAGATTTGTACCGCGCAAATATAACTGAACTTCAAAAATTGATATCATTTATATGCTAGGATTGTATCTTATTTGGAATTCATGTGACACTTCGTGTATTCTACCAAAAGAGTATTGAAGTGGCATATAAAACCCGTTTCGGGAACACTCACGTAAAAGATTTCAAACCAGTGTTGCATCCGATATAAATACATGGGTCACGACAAGTTTCACTTGGTCCAAAATTTTGTCCTTTTCAGCTGATTTCTCCAATCACCTATTTCCTATTTACCGCAAGCACTCTGTCCTTTTAAGCTCGTATCTAACAATAAATTCCTTTTATATCAACTCTACACCTACACCTACACCCCCGTGTGCTGAATATAAAACAAAACACAAGAACGTAAATCTGCTTTCCTAGCTATGTCAGGTCAAATTCCGCACATCCGTATAGTCCCACATATAGTGGATCTAAACAAATCACTATATTTCCCGATCATTGAGACCGATGTGCCCGAAGGAACTATACTGAAGATTGGCCGTTTTACCGAGAAAGCGCATTCTCCGCTAAGAATCGCGTTTAAGAGTAAGGTAGTAAGCAGATGTCATGCAGAGCTGTGGTCTACGAATGGGCAGGTATGAAGTTAAGCTTCGCTTTCCCAAACAGCAATATTAATTCTTCAAATCCCAGTATTTTATTCGAGATATCAAGTCCTCCTCCGGAACATTTTTAAACAACCTCCGTCTTAGCCCGCCTGGTTGCGAGAGTAAGCCTTATCTTCTGAAGGATGGTGATATCGTTCAGTTGGGTGTTGACTACCAAGGTGGATATGAGGAAGTGTATCGGTGTGTTCGAATGAAGTTTGAGTTTAACCACCATGGAAAAATGAAAATGTCCGAGCAATACAGGTAGGCGTTGTCGAATATCACGAAATACCTTCACGCGAATTAATTACGTTGATCATAGGGAGAACGCCTTAAAAACCCTAAAGTCACTAACAGTAGACTGCGAATCAGGCGATAATTGCAGAAAAGAAGAATGCTGTATTTGTCTATATCCGCTTTCACAACTTCAAGCGTTATTTGTCGCTCCATGTTCCCACGCTTTCCATTTTAAATGTGTCCGCTTCATGGTTGCTACCAAACCTGGCTTTTTATGTCCATTGTGCCGCCACTTCGCCGACCTAGATGCGGATGTTACCGTTGACGATCCGTTCCCACTTCCCACATCATGCGAACAAGAGATGGCACTGTCCAAGACTTTTAAGGCCGATGAATTCATTCATATGGCTTCTGCTGAACACCTGCCTTCCAACGAGAGCAATGGAAATAGCTCACATTCATCGGATGTGGATTTGTGTGATATTGGAATTGGGAGCTCAACACAACCACTAGTCATCAATACGACCAGAGTAGATCACGCCAATGAGACTTATCCTCTGGATTCACCTGAGGAAGATGATCAAGTAATGCCACTGTCATCTACACCCACGTCACCCAGTCAATTATCACCACGCGGGAGTGGTTTGGTCCGGCGCATGTCAGCCAGCAGCAAAAGCGAGACTGTTAAAAGTGCTCTAACTTCTCTATTCAGAAGTCGAAAGCCATCAGTCAGCCAAAATTAAGTACCAGCTATTTTTTGCAGTTGCCATCATCGCATTGAGTTTTTACTTCTAAAATTTGTAATTTTTTAGTCTACATATCATCCTAGCATCTCCCCATAATCAGACCTGATTTGCTGTGGATATACAAGCGTATCTCATGTTATTGCAGTATTAAAGTGGTTCAGCGACCCACCCCTAACTGTTATTTAATTCACTTGGATTGCGACCATATTTTGTAACTAGTTGACTCTACACTGCCCTTCCGCTGATGAATCCAGTTTTGACCTTGATTAAATATTGACACCATGTCCTGTAATTAATTAAACTTTCTTCGGATTCAATTCCTCCTTTAAAAATACCTCGACTTGCGATTATAGGTTTTCAAAAATACTTTCGTGTATGTACACATGTTGATTAGCAACAAAGCAAAGATTATTAGGCAATTATAGCTTAAATCATAGTGTACCATAGCATTGTGATGGGAATTTAGGATACGCCCGAGAATCTGTATGTTGATTTCATGAAGGTTATCATACTCTCACTAGCTAATTGGAGGTTATTTAATAGATTAAATCCAACATCCCTTTATGCCAAAGGAATCTTCAGCTTTACTGGTCTTGCTGTTTTGCGACATATCAGTGATTAGGCGAGTTAAAAAGGAAGTGCCATGTTCTGATATAGGTTTTATCACAATTATTAGCATATAATGAAAGAAAAAAGGTATATATAAGCCTTTTTCAACACGTTTTTACTCTTACCATTATGATAAGTAAATTAGATCAACAAGTGGTCCATCAACTTCGTGCAAACCTCAACATTAACTCAGTTGAGCAATGCCTTCTTGAGCTATTACAAAACAGTACCACTATCACGAAGTTTCGTTTTACGCATACACTAATACAAATTTACAAGGTTTAGATGCCAACGCCAACCAGATACAAATCACTCTTGACTTAGAGAGGTTTTATATTCGAGTAGAGGATAACGGGGCTGGCATACAGCCGGATGATATGAAGAAATTAGGGCAAAGATATGGTAGGGCTATCTAGAGAAAAATGATGAATTGAGTATTTACAAATCCTCAACAGCTACATCGAAATGTAAATCGTTGGAGGACTTGAAGGCAATTACTACCTTCGGGTTTCGGGGCGAAGGTAAATCATCAGTGCATTTTTATGTCTGGTATAACGAAGTAATATCCAGATTAGCATTAGCAAGTATAAGCGAATTTGCAACAATAGAGATATCTAGTTTACATAAGGATTATTTTGATTCATATTCTTGCATAATCAAGGTATGTTCTATTTTATAGATTCGGCAGTGTATTTAACGACTTCGTTGATAGAATGGTACGATTAAATATACCGGAATTAGCAAAAGCTCTGGAAGACACGGTGTAGGAACCACAACAGCACTCTGTGACATATTCCAAAATGTTGTGCATATACGCACATCACTATTGAGCCCTTGATGTCTTACAAATCTTACATATAGTATCCTGTCCGTCGGAAATTCTATCAAGCAAAGAGGCACAAAATCCATGATATCAAGAGAGCAATAGAAATATTGTTTCTTCCTTTCCCACAGATCAGTGTTATCGTAAGAGACAGTATGCAGCAGAGGATACTCACCCTTGAAAAGGTCTGTATTTCAACAAACTTTGGCGTAATTAGTGCTAACTACCCTAGCGATCAATGGCCGTCGGTTTACGACGATTCTATGGCAACATTAGAACAAAGGTAAGCTATGCATACTTTAGCCTCTCTTGTAGTGATTGATGGTTACGTTTTGTCAAAAAGTTGCAACGCGTCGAATGGAGTAAAAATGAGAAGGCAATCAAAGGCTTCATATCTCTTTGTGGACATCCAAATCAGGTAATAATACTTGCAACTAGAATCGTGACTATTATTAATGTTACTACTATCAGAAACATCAACATATATGTAGGATTAGAGGTTTTTCTAATATCATTGAGAATCTCCACTGAAAGCCCCTTTGAAGTCTTGAACAAAAGAGTAATTCTGGCCAACTCACTCCATTCTACAATTAATTCACTTTTTGCATCAAGCAACTTTGGAAGTCAGGTAATATTTTCGCAAGACGTGATGTTCCCAACAAAAGGACAATCAATAGATGCTGATGTATTCCAAAGTATCCAGTGTATGCCCTTCAATTACATTGTTCACCAAGTGAATACGATATCTGCCTTGACCCCACGAAGTCTATAGTTGAGTTTGAGGTAGGCACATATTTAATATCTACAAAAGCTGCAGATAATGATATTCATGACAAACAAGGATTGGGATGAGATCCGATCGCTGTTCACAGAACTCGTTACCAATTTCTTGAAGGAGTACGGTCTCTCTAGAAGCAAATCGACAAAGGAATCTGATGTAGATGGACAAGTATTTGTTAGATCTGTTCTGATACTAGGCGTTCTAATACTAGACGACGTATTTGTAGAATGCTATATTCCAGTCACGTTTTTTTCAGAAGGCTGAATACAAGCTTATACCTCGACAAGATGTGCAATATGTAAGCCTCAACTGTCAAAAATATGTTCATGAGTATTTATGCTGTAGTACTCAGGCGCCGCAAGAGATTTACCAAATGCCATATCCAACCAAACCATCGGATTTAAAGCATGACATTTCGTATTTATTTTTGTCTCGTAGTACTCTATATGACACTGATTGCTAATACGGATGAATCCCACAAGTGTAGGTATGCTACATAGAAAATATCGTTTTATGAAGCCATTTCTGAAAGTACTAAATGGGATATTTTCAATCTATTTTGACAAATTATTATGTGGTAGGTGCAATATGTCTCTATTACAGAAGTAGCATAGTAATAACGGTGTTGAGATTCAGTTTCACAATATCAAGGGCAATCAGCAGACCAGACTGCGTTGACCTCGTACCGGACTAAAGATCACCATCATTCTCCATTACCGATTCCATCAGCAGTGAATACTCAGAGTGATATAGAGCTAAAAATCGAAGATTTTCAAAAGATGAAAGCGATGTTTCAAGTTTATAGAAAATTCGTATTCTGTAAAATTATTCGTTTTGATCAATCTGAACTTCTGCTTCTGGTTGATCAGCACGCTGCTGATGAGCGTATAAAGCTTGAACGCCTCTTTCAGAAAGTATTTACGAAAATAAGTCAGACCGAGTTAATCGTTGAGACGGAAATATTACCATTTCATATCGAAATTGGCCTTACTCCCAAAGAGTACGACGGCCTGCAAGAAGCTCAAGAGAATTTTCACCGTTGGGGAATTAAATGGAAGCCTGTCGATGAACACGATAAGATTCAACCTCAAACGGAAAATACACGTGCAATCTTTGTATCAGAACTACCCAAATGTATTGCTAATAGATGTCTCAACGATTTTACCACCACTCGGAATATGATCAAACAGCATATCCACTGGCTAGAGGAAAATCGTTGGGCGGTCCGATTACAACCATTTTCATTGAGCAAAGCATGGGCGCAGAATTTGACCGGCTGTCCTCAAGGGTTTATTGAAATTTTGAATTCACAAGCTTGTCGCAGTAGTGTATTATTGCACTGACAATTCATATGATTTACTCAGCTCAACCTTTTTCTTTAGGCGCCATCATGTTCAACGATGCTCTAAATGAATTGGAGTGTCAACGATTGATAAGGTCGTTAGGTTATTGTGCCAACCCATTCCAGTGCGCCCATGGAAGGTCTTAGATTCAGTTACTTGTGGATTTACAATTTAGTAACATGATACTTTCAGACCAACAACTGCCCCGATAGCAATTATTCAGAAGAAATAGGATTTACGATGAGTATCGACAAGACATTAGGAAAATTCTATGCAGCCCCCTCATAATGGGTATACTGACACAGTGTTTACTTGTCAGTGATCCTGGACAAGCTTTTCAATCGGAACCATCACTTACAGGTGCAGCTGGGATGCTAACAATGTTTAATCGTACATGTTTTTAAATTACTATCACACAACTCTCAATATACATAATAAATTGCTAGATAAGAACAGTTGGGAGAGATATCTTCTCTAATTGTCGGTGCTGCAGCAGAGTTTGCAAAGCTGACTCAGTAGTAACCATTTCCGGTGCATAGAGATACCTAAGTAGAGGACAGTTGTCAATAATCAATTGGACTAGTTGATCTCCATCAGTTGGCGTATTTCTCGACAACTCTCCAAATGACAAAAACCTCAGTTTATGGCAGTTGCGTAAAAGCTGAGCTAAATCGTTGTTATCAACACAAATCATCTCGATCTGGAAATGTTCAACATCTTGACAGTGATGTGCTATCACCTGGACTGTGTTCGAGTCTATGGTGTGTTCTTCAATTTCCTCGACGATTAATTCGTGCAAGGCTAAGCCAGCTTTCTGGGCTAATTTCCGAATACTTGACCAAGTGATATGTCGTAAGTGACGCAATATTATTGTTCTTAAAGGTGCACCATGTTGAGCAATATATTCCAGATCTCGCTCTCTGATGAAACAATCCACGAGTTCCAAGACACTTAGGTTTAGAAAAGAAGAGATTCTAGCAATTGGTATCCGACCCGAATCGTTCTTTAGGATCCTGAATGTTGAGAGACTGTCACGGTGCTTCCTAATTAATGATTCTATCGTTTCATGCAAAGGATCACATTGTCCGCAGATCTTGACTTCTCTCAAAGAGCTGGAACGCTGGCTGCAGATCACTCTGGCCAGATCGCTGTCAAGGATTATGCTACGCTTGCTTTCAATAACAATGTGAAGTATCGCAAGGTTGTTGCACGCCTTAGCCACGAAATCAAGGTGATCGTCGAGGAAACAATTTGAAGAATCGTATTTCCATTGTATTTCTAGATGTGTCAACGAATGAAAACTCTGGGCTCCGGCAAATAGGTCGTTCACAGGAATTGTGGCATCCCAAGCCAAGCGTGTGATACGTTGTGCACAAACGCTCTTGGCTACGCTCCATAACTTCAGTGTCAGCCTTTGATCAACCATGACTTCTTCAAGAGTATACTCGAAGCTAAGAAATGGGAATGGGTCAGCCTTTGCTAGGCGTAGAAACTCTTGGATGCCGATCAAATCAAAACTGCGAGCCAACGCAATATAATTATAGATAGGCTGCTTGAATGCTGAGAAATATACAGATTGAAAGGTTTCTACGGCATGTTGAAGCTCTCTATCATCCAAAATCGGATTCATTTGATTGAAAAAACCTTGAACTAAGAGGTAGAAACGACTTAGATAGCCCACATGTGAACACAACGCATCGATGGTAGCAACAGCGTCTAGCTCTTCGGGGTCAAAGGTATCGAGGTCCAAGCAACTAAGATAGGTTCTAAGCAACTTTGTAATGCTCATTTTGCGCTGGCTTTGCGACATGCTACTACTCAAGATTAAAGCCCAGGGATCGCGGTAAAGATAGAAAGTAGCTACCTCTGACCACGCTCTACTGACTATGCAAAGTCTAGAACATGTGTTTTTGTCATACTTCAACCATCTCAAGATTTGCCTTAAACAAGGTGTAGGTATTTGAACGGGCATAAGCTGTGGTACTTTGTACAAGCAATATATTGTGCAATATGAGGTTCACACTATCGGCAGGCAGAGTGTACTAAGGAAAATAGATTTTGCTTCCCCCACCTCCAACCTACATATATATATAGTTAAATAGACCATTTGGCTCAAATAGTTGAACACCTACCATTAAAGATCATCAAAGTCACTACAATTTCATAACGTGAGTGCCTATTTGCATAACCAATCGTGTGGATTCTAAACCTAGATCCCACTGACACCGTCCTGTGCGACGGTTTGAATCAAAAAAATAGTTAAATCACAAGGGTAACATTGGTGTCACCATGGTCATATGAGCAGGTAATGCATCAAGTCAGCCTTATATTATGGCCATGTCAGGAAAATGTACATTCAAGAGTGGATAGTGCATAAACATGATATTTATACATAACTTGATGTATTTGAAGGAGCCCTCCTCTGGAGTACGATCTATTGATCTTTGGGTCTTCGGGTAGGCTCAACTTCAAATCACGATACCTTTGAGGAACATGTCAAGTGATCTCTCTTACGACAGGTTATTTAATCAAGGACGGTGGTGTACCTACATTGCATATTAGGTATAATTTGAGCTTACCAACTTGCACCGACTTTAGCCCACGAAAATACAGAGCAGACATGCACATATCATTTTCACTTAATTCACAACCCCCATTCTGTTGATGATTTGATATTTCAATAGACCAAATATCTACAACAATGTGCATCAAGGAAAATTTGGATCTATGCATCAGTTCTTGAAAATAGCTACAAGTGTATTTGCTACAAAAGTGAAAACCTCAATTGAAACCACGACATTTGGTGGTAGGGCTGTGCTGGGAGGCCGAACTAAAGCCCAGGCTTTGCTTGAGGTAGTCAATCTGATCCAAGTATCCAAAATACTCTTTAAACAGCTCAATATACAACAGACTGGGGTATATACTTGGGATAATACTAAAATGGTTACACCCATGGAGTTCGTTCACCTTCCATATGCCTGGCATTGGCAATTCGGGGGACCTGTTTAAACCAGAAGAGTGTTCGCAATGGCCCACCCTATACAACACTTCAGCAAAACGATTGTCTCCAGGAAATGATGTTTGTATCACATACCTACATTCGCCAGGATGCACTTGTGAAATCAACGGACAAACACCATCATTCTCTCGCCAGCCCATCATATTCATGTCCGAGTGGTTGAAACTGAATCTTCCAATAACGGCTGAGGAAACCATCAGGGCTGCATTTGCGCACAGTTTGGGAATGTGATAGGAGCACCAGCTCGGCCTGAATGTCTACCAATAATTCGTGAGTTATGTGCTGGTGTGCAGTGGCTTTTTGACCGTACCATTGATGCGGCGAACGAGCGGTAATACGTGGATTCAAAGGTTTTTGCCGTCTTATTGATGGACTCCATACGTTGGATGGTGAGATCATAGGGGGCATTATCTACTCCCTCTGCCCAATCACAACCAACCAGTAGATGTCTTACTAGCTCCATCCATGACATGCCCTTGTTGGGAGTGAAGGGCCAATGATCAAGGTTAAAATTAAAGACATGCTCTTTAAGCCATGTTATATCCAGCCATTCATAAAGCAGGATAGCTCTGTACATAAGCGAGCCTAGTGATAACGCCCGCACACCGCCTATCTCATCCTCATATCTTCCAATGGTATGCGTGATGGTGGTACCACGTAAAGGCGAGGAAATCGTGGTCAGACTTTGAACCCAATCGGCACAAGTGTTTTGATGACCCTCAAATTCCTTTTGATGTAGGAATTGTTGGAGATACCATGCGGTATTTCCACCCTGGAAAAGAGTAAGCAATGTTGGTGAGCTTGGACTATATTCCGGCAATTTCCCAGCACTTACGTATGAATGGCCTATGAAATGCAGTGGCTTTGCTGAGCTCCATTCCGGATACAGTCCTAATTAATTGGTTAGGTATGACTAAACCCAGCTCACCGTACCAGCACCATACCTTGGTAGGTTTTCCCATACCGTTGATGGCCAAATTGTCTAGAGTGTTCTTGGCCATAATCAACGGTTCCACCTTTAAGTTGATAAAACAGCTCGCAGGCACGGTCATGAAGAGAGGATACGCAACCCAGATCCAGATATATTAAACGCCTTCTTCGGGCACCATAGTTTTGTAGCCCGCTACCCCAATACTTCGAACTTGCAAAGCCAAGAAATCCCTCCACTAGCACAACAGGAATAGTGTCGTCGTAGTCATACATGGCAAATATTACGAGATGAAGCATAGGCCCAGGAACGAATCGTCCCTATATATTCACGAGGTAAATGGCATTCCTCCATTTAGGTGCATCGTTTTTGCAGAGGCATCGTTGAAATACCACCATTCCCTCGATTACTTTGCCCTATGCAGGACTATGATGATACGAAGAGTCTCACAATATTCAAGCCAGCATTGAGATCGGGATCGATAGTAAAGAAAGCTGATGGTTATGCTAGTTGGGCAACCTCTCAAACCATACAATCAAATTAATTCTTCCCACTATATTACGAATTCGTCCAAAACCCCACCTGGACACCTGCGGTCACCCCAGTCACATGAGCACGCTCGATACATTCTATTGGAAAACGACTCTTGGTCTGGTAGAGAATTATCAACTTAAAAACCACCTTTTATCGGATTTTAATCATTTCTTATTAAAATCAAGTGCTGGAAGAAGTTTGCATGCATAACAAAATTATAAAGTAGAAAAAAACGCTTAGAAACACTTGCGGTGAACAATGGAAGGACCAGATTCGTCGTATTCTTGCTTGGAGATCCACATTTGTTGGAATGTGGAAAGGGAAGCCAAGATGGAACCACCGATCCAGACAGAGTATTTACGTTCAGGAGGAGCGACGATCTTGACCTTCATGGATGAAGGAGCAAGAGCAGTGATCTCCTTTTGCATTCTGTCGGCGATACCAGGGTACATGGTGGTACCTCCGGACATGACAATGTTACCGTAGAGATCCTTACGGATATCGACATCGCACTTCATGATGGAGTTGTAGGTGGTCTCGTGGATACCGACGGATTCAAGACCAAGGACGGAAGGTTGGAAGAGAGCCTCAGGAGCACGGAAACGCTCGTTACCGATGGTGATAACTTGACCATCAGGAAGTTCATAAGACTTCTCGAGAGCAGAGGAGTTAGCAGCAGTTTGCATCTCTTGTTCGAAGTCAAGGGCAACATAGCAGAGCTTCTCCTTGATGTCACGAACGATTTCACGCTCAGCGGTGGTGCTGAAGGTGTAACCACGCTCGGTGAGGAGCTTCATGAGGAAATCGGTCAAGTCACGACCAGCCAAGTTGAGACGGAGGATGGCGTGGGGAAGAGAGTAACCCTCATAGATAGGAACAGTGTGGGTAACACCATCACCAGAGTCAAGAACGATACCAGTGGTACGACCGGAAGCGTAGAGAGACAACACGGCCTGGATGGAAACATAGAAGGCGGGAGTGTTGAAGGTTTCGAACATGATTTGAGTCATCTTCTCTCTGTTGGTCTTGGGGTTAAGAGGAGCCTCAGTCAACAAGACAGGATGTTCTTCAGGAGCAACACGGAGTTCGTTCTGTGATAATGAAGCATTTAGAAGGATGAAGCGGTCAGGAAGTCTATGAAAGGAAGCTTACGTAGAAAGTGTGATGCCAGATCTTTTCCATATCATCCCAGTTGGTGACGATACCGTGCTCGATAGGGTATCTAAGAGTAAGGATACCTCTCTTGGATTGAGCTTCATCACCAACATAGGAATCCTTTTGACCCATACCAACCATCACACCTTGATGACGGGGACGACCGACAATAGAGGGGAAAACCTATCATGAACGTTAGAGACGGTCGGGGAAAAGAGTGATAAGCTAAACTTACGGCACGAGGAGCATCATCACCGGCGAAACCGGCTTTGCACATACCGGAACCGTTATCGATGACAAGCTACAAAATGCAAGCAGGAAGATTATTAACAGCGTCTTGTGAAGGGGCATAACAAATGGAGACGTACAGCGGCAACTTCTTCTTCCATAGTGATGTTCAATGAGTAGGAAAAGACTTAGAGGAGATCCAAAGTCAACTCGATCGTTATAAGCGCCATGACGAAATCCAGCGTATCCCTGGTCGAACCACAAAAAAATATCAATAATGCATGGGGTATAAAACTACTCCAATAATCATTTTCTATGGGTAGAACCCCAAAATCCAGCAACGCAAGTAACCCGATGCGCTTAATCGTATATGACGAAATCAATAAATATCCAGCCATCAACATATTTTGTGAATCATAAAATCCATTCGAAATCCTTGTACGCGTTATTCCAATGTGATATCACTGTAGTGGATACCAATTATCACTTGACATTTTTCCATTGTAGACCAATCAATCGCCTAGATTTCAACCTCTGGGCACATGTGCAGTACCTGAGCAAGTTGTCATCATAGCATTAAAATTTTTTTACGATATTGTTGTATTCTCCACCAGCATCGCATGCCCGGTTACGGCCAGCTGGCTGTGATTCATTGTTATCTTCATTTGGCTCACTTCTCTACAGCTGGTTTTGGTTTAGGACGGCCACATCGGACCGTCGGTTTGGAGCAATCACAGTGACGAGAACACCGGCTATCCAGTAGACCAAGTCGGTGTCCTAGTGTTTGTGCGTAAGCGATCACATTCCTCATCTTTGATCTGTCGCTGAGATTCCCTCGACACGCCATTGGTAGAGGATATACCGTTATCTTTACTATATGGAGATTATATTAGTCGATTGGATTTGGTTTCTAAATCCAGATTCGAATGGTTAATACGTAAGCAGAGCGTATGACAGAATTTACGTTTTGAAAGGGCCGTACAGGCGATAGAAACGTCGGGAAGAATTTTTCTTGAATCTCAATGGGAGGTAAGGGCTTTGTCCAGAATGATAATGTAAACAATCCCTATTCTTCCATTGGTTGGGGTGATTTGGTAGACCATCCATATAGATTGGAAGATATCTGGTGGATCCAGTCTGGATCATACCTGGCAATGATTGGCAATGATAGAGCATCGCTGGAGGGGGAAATCTAAGCCTTTCTATTACGTAGAGCTTGCAAGCAAAGATACTTCAAGGATTGCGTATAGAAGTGCCCATGCACCCGACGTCGGTCATTAAGTAAAGGTTGCATAGATCTTCTATCTGGGACGCATATTGAATCTTGATCCTTAGTTGTATTCGCCTCAGTTGTCTGAGCTCCTCACTTCATTTTCGGTATGTGTTGCAGTGCCTGGCATGGCTCATTAGTGTGTGTCAATGAGAGTTCATTGGCTCAAGGTGCTGGGAGGGGCTGGGATATATTCAAACAATGTAGATCGGAGCTTCGGTATTCAGAATCATGCAGCTTGGATCCATTCACCCTAGAACCAAATTCGCATCTTGCTTAATTTACATACGTGACCGAGGTTCCATGTGATATCGCTGGTTGAGGTCGTTTTGGAATAGCAAAGTTTCCGACCAGATATTCTATTGTACCACGAAGTATAGTTCACCAATCAGTCCATCGATCGGTCAATAAAGAATCAATGATATACCATGTAGATTTTGGCTGCTGGAGACCTGTACAACATTCATCATTTATTCAACTTGGATGATGTTTGCATACTTTCGAATTAGGCAGTAAATAATAAACAGGAGCTTTTACTGGCTACCAGGTCAATATAGCATTCATTGATCGCATATTTTATTCGTGCAGTTAGTATCATTTTATTCCTGCTTCATTCTTAATCATAAGCCGTGTCTGTCTCCATTTTATATCTTTTATTGCCTCGTTCTATATTCTGGCTTGTACTACTACAATAGACTTTCTAAACTTGTCTAGAATACGCTCACCAATTGACGTGGGTAGCCTCCAACAAAGTCATTACTTCTACACGTTCCCAAATTTATTCGATTTATAGACTTCAATATCATATATCAACACCACATCCTCCGCACAAGGACAGGGGAACAGCAACATACCTATAGACAATATAATTCAAAGGGTGATACTCATTCGTGATCAACAGTTTCATATTCCAAGATGTCGGAAAAGTTTCCAGGAGCAGCACAATATGGAGAGTATTCCGCGAAAACAGGACAAGAGCATGTCAAATCGGAGGGTAACCAGTATATCTTGTGGAATTTCTTAGACTCTCGATTCGTTGTGAACGACCCTAAGCTTCCAACCCTTGAGCAAATTCTTTCAAGAAAGACCTTGCCACCAGTATGTTTGTACAACTACTATCTATTCCTACGCGATTCTTTTCTTTCAGTAGAGAATCTCGATTTCTGGCTGGACGTCGTTGCTCACGAGAATTTGTGTAAGCTTTATTGCAAACAGTTGCTTGCCAGCCTACATAATTCTCAAAATGGTTCCCGCTCATTTTCTTCTATGGATGGTACTGGGACGTACAATAAGCTTAGCCTTAAGGAGGTATCCGATGAACTCAGATTCAGTACCATAAGCGGCTCTGGCGCCGAAAAGAGAGCCAGTCAAGCCAGGGATACACAAAATTTAAATCCCATGGATCAAACCACGCCCATTGCACGCACAGAACCTTTGGAGCCTCTAGCTGACTCCAATGGGTATGATACAAAACGGCATATCGACTCAGAATTCCGGGGATTGAGTGTGGGTAATAAGAAGGTTCAACGAGATGATTTAAGACTGTCCGCCGAAAAAATATACTACAAATACATCGTGTCGGGGGCTGAAAAGGAACTCGTGCTTCCACAAATGATACGTCAACGTATAAGCCAAATGATCGAAAGCGAACACCGTGACGATCCTGAAGTGTTTCTCGAAGCCAAGCTCTTTGTGTTTGACTACATGGCGCATAACTCTTTCCCTAGGTTTATTTGGGCTAGAGCTTATTCCAATATTGTTACCTTGCATGCAATGAGTCGTCTAGTCTTGGGTCTTTTTATATTGATACTAGGCTTTTCTATTGAGTTTGCTCTCATCTTTCTAGACCACCAACCAAAACTGACTCGCTTATGGGTAGGTCTATCCAAGCATTATTTAAATCTAGGGGCAAACGTGTGGAACTTACCTTTTATTTAGGGGTTTATACCAATCTGGATCGGCGTACTGAACATCATTGTACACCAAAAACGATTCTCTCCTCTTTTGACAATCCTGGGAATAAGGTAGGAGATTCAGTTCTGCGAAAGCACATATCTTGATAAAACGGACCTGGCTAACTATAGTATACAGTGAAAAAAGCTTACTCCATTTCAACCGTGTCAAAGACTCGCATATCCGGCATTTGCATATGATTCAAGCGCTCCAAATCACCGGTTACACGCTATTTATCAGCGCAGCAATTGTGGTAGTATTCTATGCAGTGCCGGGACATCGTCTGTGATAATACCACCATTCAGTGAAAATGGAACCGTCGCACACATTCGTTTACGAGGTCTTTCTACACTCCCTCGGCATCATTGGACCCGAGGTTAAATTAATATTATAGATGTTGCAATTTCATCATAGTTATTCGAGTGAGTGTATTGCGCTTACAGCAGTAGCACCAACTGTGCTGGAATCAGAGTCGATGTACTGGACTAGTGATGTGTGCTTCCTGTAAATCAACATTTGTTACATTGCTACTCCCCCCTGTATGCTCATACCTCCTCACCATCAGGAGATCCAGGTCACAATAGCCACATTTTCATACCTATTTAGAGATATTTGAACCCACATAATTTTATTCATGTGTCAAATGATCAGAGTAATCTAGTAAACCTTTAGAAATGAATATTCCATTGCTCATTGAATACTTGGTGTCTTTGTATCTAGCAATCATCTCTAGTAGATATAATGAATTTATTTGGTGCTTTGTATTTAGTTGCCAGTGAGCATCGTGGATCTTATGGCATTGAGATAAGCTCATCAACCAACTGCTGTGAGAGCATATAAAAAATTTAAGCTATAGGATGCCCACCTAGTAATGCACAACATGAGTGAGTTTGCTTTTGGGAATCCAAGAAATTCTGTTTGCCGCTTTTCAAACAGAATTGGTAGTATTTGTTGTCTTTCAGACCTACGCAATGAACAGCTACCTCCTCGCTACTTGCAATTATTGATGAGTTGAAAAATCATACAAATTGGTCTTTGCTACAATACCAAAAAGGCTGTCATCCATTGTACAGGTGCTACATGCTTTCGATGCCAACTATATTGCTCCAAACGTATACAACTGTAGATGCATTTGGGACATCACCTCTAGGCACTCTGATCCGTCTAGTAATACTAGTTTGTAATATCTTTACAAATCTCTCACCTAATTGTATTTTTAAAATTGCTTATTATCATGTGTCAGTGGCCATGTAGGAGAGGTCCACCACCCCTTTTCTTACCCTTGGCACACTTACGTCCACGATCACCTATATGTTGTGACAGTACACTCTTACCGAGGCGACACCAATGTCATGTCACCATGAAGCCTTGGAGTTGGGTAATATATATCAGTTTCCATTCTAGTCTCTGTCCTCACTAATCCTTGGATCTAGGTCGTATGGATCAGTATTTAGACATAACAGTTGCGGTGAATATTCCGTAAACAGTTCTAATAAGGATCGATTTGGAAACATCACGAGCTGCCAACTAACCAGGTTGTTTGTCAAATGCCCTCTACCACGTTCTATCACATGTAAACAATACTAACTTATCCTCTGGCTTGAAGACATATCCTTAAATGTATTTACTGACTATAGTTGTACTTCCATTCATGTAGACAATACGCATTGTCAAATGAATGAATCCCGTATATCTCCTATCACTCTATATATTGGGATGATACAAAGATAGACAACTGAGATCTCCCTTCAAAATCAGATCCACCAATCATGCTCACTGGACTGTCACGTTTGAAACCTGTGCTGGTATAATTCGAATCGATTTTGTATCCCAATGCAAGCTCCAGGTTGTTGCATGTGAAGATGAAAAACACGATGTAAAGGTTATTTGGAATAGGAGATTGAAAGATGCTTCAGAAACTTGATTGGCGTCGGCATGCCTTATCAGCAGTGAGTAGTAAGTGGATTTCTAGCGCTTGGTGTGGATGGGATGTGTCCCTGAAGTTGGCGGATTTTTTGGGAATAGCTGGGTTGGTTGAAACACCCCAGCTTTTACCAGGCACCAAAGGAGACTCTTCGAAACCTCCTCACGGTATCTTCATTTATTAAACAGGTGGGCCAACGACTGTACGTGACAAATGAAATCATATGAAAATTCATACCTTGAAACTGAACATCGAGCAGGTTAGGGTTTCATTTTTTCGCTTACTCCGTGGAGCAAATTATCTGTTCAGTAAAGCTCGTTTGTCTGGGTAAGTTAGACTAATCCCCCTGACACAATCTTTCCTAAATCGACTAGCAGATACGAAGTAGTCGGGTATTGAGATTGTCTGCTGGCATGTGATTCCGATGCTCCGCACCGTCGCCAGCCTCCTATCACTGATGACAAGAGTACCATGAAAAAAAGGACTGCTTGATCGAGAGAATATTTTCATACAATGTGTTCTGGACCCTGAATTCGATATGCCGGATCAATCTAGCTTTGAGTACAGCTGCTACTTGCTGCATCGACATGTGAGAGAGGAATCCGCGGAAAAACCGGTTTGGACCGTCACGTAGGCTCATGGAGCTGGTTTTCATGTGATTCCATGGGACCAATATTGTTATTGTTCAATCGTTATTCAAGGAATTCGATTAGGTAGTGTGCTCTCACATGTCTGCCCCATATCCAATGAGATCGCAGCGCCCTAATTGTCATATGAGTGCAATCGATGAATTGACATCGTGGTACAGCCTCCTTTCCAATGATAAGCCTAGTAGAGTCCAAGGTGATAATGCCCAATATTGTTGTGGCAAAACCTTAGAGCGAACACGACCCTTGTATGTTCGGATGCATTGTTATTTTAATGGAGGAAATGTATCAATGGAGGTCAGATCACGCTAGCTGATCTCCATACTCTATTTTGGTACAATTTCACTGATGAAACGGGTTCTGGATTAAGTCAGATTGATGCGCTGTGGTCAAATTGGAATTTCACCCAAAGCCACTTTCACATGGACATCATTACAGCCTCTACATTCAATGAGCTAAGCTCTGCTGCCACATGCTAACATGGGCAATGCCAGAAGACATCCGTAATCTTTCCAATGGCTTGCCCATACAAAATGATGCAACCGATCAACCATCAGGTTGTTTTGAAGCCTAAAGCAGCTTACTGCTTGATGTGGTCTACGTTCACCCACATTACCGATTCTTATGGAATGGAAGGGGATTGATGGTAGCAATGCCCACTGGTGCAAGCGCACATGATGATTGGCTAAGCCTAAGGCTAAGGATCGTAGTCAATTAATTGGATCTCTTTATAATAGCAAGTCCCCACGGTTTGTGGCACTGGTAGTTATAGATGCCCAAATTAAGATCTGATGCATAGAACTCTTCACAATCATGTGAAAGTGTTGACTCCAAACTTTTCCTTTAGAAAGGCGTGTTCTAAATATGTCATCTAATAAAGCTAGTGGATGCGAATTCGGTTATTTCAAAAAGTACTTTCATATGCTTATGATAGCGATCGACAATTTAGCCCCTTTTTCCTAGTTGGATTTTTGCTATAATATGCTCCGTTTCGTCCTTCTATTCAATCACTTTCCACTCCATTCTTCAGATACAATCCACCCCTTCACTGTACAAAATAGTATTTAGCGCAATGGGCAAGCAGCGTTCTCTTAGACCTTCGTCGCAAGACGCTTACTCTCCAACCAATGTGAAGTCTTCCTCATCACCACCACTGTCCCATTCGGTCAACAACTCCAATTCCACTTCACCAACAATTGTCCCCAATCATCCGGGGACTGTCCCAGGTCGTTTCGAACGGATCTTACCTAAATATCATCACATACCAATGGTTCCTCAGTATGCGGTCCCTATGGTACCTGCACACCCGGCTTTTTCATATCCATACCCTTTGCCAACCCCGATGTCTGGCGCATACTCGCGTATCTCGGACGAACGTCAAGAAAAAGAGATCCTCCGCAAAGTATCTCACTCCGCTATAGAGCGTCGTCGCCGTGAACGTATCAATGATAAGATTTTCCAGCTGAAAACACTGGTACCAAGTTGTGCAAACCAGGTCAATCTTCACAAACTGTCCATATTAGAATCCACGATCGAATACATCCACGAACTTCAAAGCCGACTCTCCCAGGTTGACGAATCCTCGAATGATATCAAAAAAGAGACCCCAGTGCTGAGCAGCCAACTCGAATCGAAAGAAGACATGGGTACATCATCGCCAATATTTGAGGATGCAAACAACCTCCTAATGCTGACCGGTAATGCCACTAAGACAGACGCCGACAAGTATTGTTACCCGGATACAAATAAGGATCATTCGTCCCGTACTTCTGGAATGAGCGTATATGACCTTCTGTGTTAAGCTCATCCATATTGACAGCTATCAAGTGACAGTCGGTACACCACCCATGGTCACATTTTGTAAATGCACGCGCACGCTCAGCACCCTACTAATTGAGCGTTGTGTTGGCTAATAGACCATATGGGCGAGTCGAGCTGGTCTGAATACCCACATTTCGACCAATTTTTAATTGATATTGGTGGCACCATTGATCATTTGACACCCTTATGATATACAGCACGGGAATTGGGTCTTGCTAGGTTCAACTCTGACTGCTGCCTTAATTCATATCCATATTCTCTTGTCCATCTAATCACTTCTCAATGTACTATCCGTATAATGTATATAGGCGGTGGCGACCACATAGTCCATATTCCACCAGACATCAACTACTTTTGCATCTTTTGAGTTAAAAATAAATCCCTTCGCACCAACCCATCGGTGCAAATCACTCACCCACAGCGAATGGCGATGAATGCTTTGCTTTGGCTCGCCCACGAACACCCGACGGATCAACTATAACCAAATGAATCTAGATCACTAATTAGTTTAAAACGTGGGCCATTCAAGATCCATAACCAGTAATTATGGATGATTATTTGGTTACCTGACAGGGTCCGGAATAAGGCTCTAGTACCGGATTGGCAATCACGTATGATTTCGGGGATCTGCTGGACTGCCTTGACCGCGCCACCAATGAGATGGATGGTAATTGCGGGTACCATGGATTAAGATCATGGAAGGAAGATTGTGATTTTTCGGCCATGTTGGAGAATAAGTGCATATTTGGCCCAACCAAATTGGCAATTCGGAGATGCCCAAGCTCGATAGAGCGGGAGTTTTGGAATTCCATCGAAGAATGGCCAATTCGAGTGTTGGTGTACATTCCACCAATCGGAACAAATCCATCGTTGAATACAGCCCGAAATATGGTTTTCCTAGGAAAGTGTGGCGGGGGTTGCTGATTTCGGGGGAAAACTGAGAAAACCCCATAGCCACTTCACTCCTCCCATTAAGATCAGTTGAACATGTCATATCATGATTGACTTCAAATGGCTAAAGAGGGAACAAAAGTATGCCTCAATCCCCAATGCCTATTCTGATTTGATGAAGCCATAGAGATGGTAGTGGTGGTTTTCCAAATGATTCGCGGAAGACTGCATTTCAAGTGGTTAGGTTATTTGAGCATCTACCTGGCTAAAAATGACCACATTGTTTATCGCCAAACACCGTGTTTGGCAATGATTCCAATGAACTGCACTGGTTGAAAGTGGCTGATTATCATATGTTCGCAGGTGCTGAATGACAGAACCTTTGCTTACATTTAACTATGAGACATTACTAATCGATTCACATATGTATGGGGATGATGTTAGTTACGTCTACCAATACAAATATATTCATGCATTGTAGCCGATGAATATCGGATTTTATATTTAAACTCTACCCAGCCAAGTCTAACTGTTATTGTATGAGGTTCAATGGGAGGCACTCTATTCGAGCATCGCCATTTGGCCAATATGATGGCCTGATGTATATATGGTTTGTGGATGGATTGGAAAATACAAAATTGCTAACAGGCGGCTTCTGACACATTTGGGCTACAGAAAATCAATGTCATATTTACATACAATATCTTCGACATCTCAGCTACGTTCAATACAGCAAAAGATCATGGAGTTTGATTCGAACTTGTGGTCTTTTGGAAGAAAATTGTGGTTTCAAAGCGGTTTGGTGTATGCAATGGTTGGTTTTCATTGAATGGTTTAGTGAGTTGAGAAAAGGCGCATCCTTTATAAATTTGCTAAACAAATACATTATGTAAAAGATCATAGAAATACACGCATTATGTCTGTGGTCTCTAGACTACCATCGATATTTCCAATCTTCTGAGCATTTTCACATTGTGTAGAAATCACATATCTTATTTATTATGAATTTCTGACGATTGGTGATACATGTGGCTAGAGGTTAACATTGCTTTTCAACACCTTGGCATCCTATTGATTGATAGTTTAGAATTATTGAACTACTAAAAAGCTGGATATGTAATCTATTTCAGAATATTTAATTAACCTCAACAGTAGTGAAGTCTTACAAAGTTTGCAAGATTCTAGGGAGTATTGGTAATGATTCAGTGTTGGAAGAATTGCATGACACTCACTATTTGAGTTATTGAGCCCAAGTAAATAGTATGTACTTTCAGGGGAGCTTTATGAGGATGTACTTCAAGGAAGGTCTCAGTAAGCGGTGTGCAAAGTTTAAAGTTTTTTGGACGAGCTTGAAAAATTGAATCACTTTCTGGACCTCAACAATTCCAATGATTTGATAATATCTTGCAAACTAAATCCGAAGTAGTTCAAAAAGTCGCAGTAAGCTAAACAAAACTTTAAGGTATATGAGTGATTAAGGTGTATACTAAATAGTTACAACGAGCAGTGCAACCACTACACCTTATACTTTGTGAATGTGTTGGAAGCGACAATGGGAATATGGAAGTGAATTTTTTGTAATCTTCGTAAATATAATCATACCAATTTCTTAAAGGAGGCTCTAGGGCGTGGAGTGAGCAGCTTTGGGGCTATCTGATGTGTTTACAGAATTTGGCGACTTCTAGTATTTTAACTCTGAGAATTGATGATCATCAGTTGATGCTAATCCTCAGCAAACAAGCATTAATAATATGACAGAAAAGCTCTATAGCTAAAATGCATCAGTAACTAGGGGATATGCTAGTTACTTGAATCCAGCAGCTTACATTTTCCTCTAGTTATCATCATATTTTTTGCAACCTCCAACTCCACTCCCAGGTTATATGGATTTGCTATGAAACTAAAATATATACTGCTGTATACTTGAGCTATGTTCTCCTCAGCTATACTTTCATAATCAGAGCAGTCTACAAGTTATGTGGCTTTCTGCATCTCTGAGTTTTGTAGTAAAAATTCGTAATTCTATCTAAATATTCACCTAACTTAGTCACTTAGATCATTATCTACATATCTTCAAGTAAATCCCGCCAAGGAATTTGGTCAGTATTCATTGAGTATTTTCACCAAAACATCAGGTACCCAGAACATGAAATTTTGATAAGTTGTCCAAAAAGCCCCAAACGTTGCACACATGCTCTTGGAGCCTTCCTAAACATATTCTACAAGATTGTCTTGCCAAGAACATGTAAAAATAAAAATACTACTTTTACATTCAATAAATCATTAAGTGAAAAACACATAATCTACTTGCTCTCCCAATCACTTCCAATATCTCCAAGACTCTTACAACAAGTTTGGCATTTAATACAGGCATGGTGTACAATATATAAATGCTTTTTTTCTTCCCAAAGGATGTCAAGCTTCTGTTATAAGAGTTCTGGAGATATTGGAAGTGATTGGGAGAGCAAGTAGATTATGTGTTTTTCACTTAATGATTTATTGAATGTAAAAGTAGTATTTTTATTTTTACATGTTCTTGGCAAGACAATCTTGTAGAATATGTTTAGGAAGGCTCCAAGAGCATGTGTGCAACGTTTGGGGCTTTTTGGACAACTTATCAAAATTTCATGTTCTGGGTACCTGATGTTTTGGTGAAAATATTCCAAGTAAATCTCAACAAGGAATTTGCTCAGAATTCTCTAAGATTTGATCTAAGTGACTAAGTTAGGTGAGTATTTAGGTGTAATTACGAAATTTACAACAGTTTCAACATTCACATATGAATAGCAGGATTCTAGGATAAACCAAGTTGCGAATACTTAGGTTCCACATTAATAAGCTATAAAACAATACATTAGATGCTTTACAGCTGGAAATTCATGATTTGCTGAGAAATTAGAGTATTTTTTAAAAAATGAAGGACCAAGGGCTCTGTACTATTCCAGCATCCATGCATTTGGCCCCGACGATGCAGTGCACATAAATCTCAGTGATTCATTTGTGATCTTCGGCAATAGTATCAGCCATTGTGAGGTATTAAAATCGCTCATCTGGCTCTTCTAGACCGGCCATTGCAGAATACCCTGTCTGAAACTGGAAAGTACAACCTTAATTTACCTCGTTTCTTCACCTCTGAACCGGAAACCTTGGCAAGTAATACAGTCCTCATCGAGGAGCCTATACCATTAGTTGCTGAAATCACATTGTGCTTATCTGGAATTACTGATAATGGGATATGTATATCATTGGCAATTTGTTGTTCCAAGAGGTCCGGAAATCAGTACAAAATTAGATAAATACTATATTACAAATCTGGTTTGAAATTTTCCCACTTCCGCCAACTAAATAGGTGCAATCAGTACCAAATTTCACCATGGCTGACTATTAAAAGGTAATCTAATACCTAATACTTATGCGTTTGATCTCGTGTCGACAAACAGGCCAGTTATATTGCGGCTAACACTAAGTTGGCTCTCCCCAGCTTTTAAGTATCATAACTCGAAGTTGCCTTGAAAACTAGGCGATATTTATAATTAGCGATATAATGAATGCCATAGGCTTCAAGGAAAAGAGATATGAAGGATAGTTCCAAGATAAACCGTTGGTTTTCGGCTTTTAAAACTATTAAACCTAGTGTTATCTATACCAAACGTGATCTAAATCTAAAAGTAGATTGTGTGTAGAAGTATTCAAGATGGTCGAGTAGATCAGGCGGATATTTGGAAGTTGCTCGCCAGTACTCGTTATTAGGAACTCTCCTCTTGAGTTTGACGGTATTGATAAATGATGGCAAGAAGAATGATAACTAGTGCATATTGAAGATAAAGCCCGGAAGAGTCGGTCTTCTTGGCAGCTGCCTTCAACTTGGGGTTGGTTTCACAGTATTGCAACACCTGGTTATAAGTCAACCATTAGTCTACAAAAGATTGTTATGAAGCTATTACTCTTGGGCACTACCTTTCCATAAGTTTGGCTGATCTTGATATAGTTGGGGTCGTTAGGGTTGTTCTTTAGAACAAACTTGTACATAAATTCAAGGAAAATACTGCGAATGCTTTCAACACTGGTGGCTTCGTATATTAACTGTGAATATGTAATGTTTAGTATATTGGAGACACCTATCATTTGAATATGCGCCAAGCTTACTCTGATAGCCAAGCCCTTTCTGATCTTGACATTCGTGCTGAAGACGTTGTAGTTATTGAAGACTTCAGCAATCGTAGCAACAGCCATCACCTAAAATCACAATTAATCAGCTATGTCTAAGCTAAAAAATACAGTGATAATCAACCTACCTGAGGGATAGCACAGAAATTGAAGATGGTTTGATTACGAATCCGGGACATGTAATCCAAAGAATCATTAACATGAGAAAGGGCATCCAAGCACATATGGTTCAGGCAAGCCAATGCCTATGAGGATTAGATTAGCATTGTTGTATTTGTCATATTCCACAAAATGCAACTCTACCTTCTCTTTGTTCTCGGGCTTAATGAGGTCGCCAAGGTCCTTGACGTAATGACCATAGATATCGCGTGGCCAGAAAGTTCTTCCGTCTAGCAAATCCTCGTAGAAATCACGGATGATGTTGGTTTTCTGAAGGAATAGACCCATTGAGTTCGACCTAACAATGTGGAATACGGTTAGCTCGGAACTCCATAGCAACTACACACATTTACTTACAATTCGTCCATGTTGGCAAAGCTTTCATCTAAATGATTGCAATTCACATCAGCTTCTAATAAGTTTGCCACTTCAGGGATCAAACTTACCTTCGAGACCGGAAGCAGCGAATAGCTTGCTTAAGCCTACGCCTACCAACCCAGCAACATAATGACAATAAAGGTTATAGTCGTCCTTTGTTGAGACACGCTTGTCACAGAAATCAGCCATGCCAGCACCCATTCTCCGGGTGATATCTGCAATGACAAGCTGGTACCTTCAGAAACACAAATATCATTAGCATGCCGTATATCTAGGTCACTGTAATATATGGCTGACTTACTCTTCTTTTAGTAACAAGAATTCTTCGATAACTGTGTCAAACTGGACCAACAACAGGCGGTCTTTCTCGTCCTCTCCATCTATAAGTGATGCAGAATGTTACTAAAATGCCCGGATGCTAAATTGCAAAATATCCGTACTTTCGGTGAAATTCCAACCACGCACGTAGATCATATCATGAAAAGCTCTCAATAATGGAAGCTTCTTCTCGTTGGGAATGGACATATCATCCTCTATAAGCACAGGGTTAGCATTCGTTAAATAGCTACTGGTGTTTAAAAAGGCTGCATACCAACAGTATCAAGACCACGAAGTACCAAATAGAAGATGCAAACCTATAAGAAACATAATACAAGATTAACAAGAGGCACTCAGCCAGGTTTGAAACTAATACTTACAGCGTCACGAAGCTCGTCATCCAGCTCCTTAATAACGCTGGCAAACGATCTGGAGGTTTGGTCCAAGAAATCGTAGCAGGTAAACAACGTAGGCCGAGGGAATTGCTGTGGCTTACGGGTTGCATGAGAAAAGAACCTCACAATAGAGACCAACTCGGAAGGGTGGAAGACAGATTCAAGTATACCCATTTTGACAGTAATAGAGGAATATCTCGAGAGAGGGAAGAGAGCAAGGAAATTATGATTATAATGATAAAAGCTATGAAAGCAATGATACACAAATCCTTTTAATACACCAGTGCCTCATACCTTAAGTTAGTTAAGAAACATGCTATGAATAGAAAATTATATGATTGTTGATTAGAAAAGTTGTGGAGTCCAAAAATCTCACGATGTTTCTGGGATGAAACACGCTACCTATGCAACGCATTTATTCATACACTTTGTGCCTATGTACCGATACTATGGTGGTTCAATAGATTTTCGTTTCTTATCATTGGATCATTGGTGATGTTGTTTCATGCTTGAATATCCCAACATTCGCGCCTTTTGAATGGATCCCTTAATTTTGCCTTGCTGAAGTGGTACGCATGTTTCCTGACCAAATCCTGTCCAATCATTCAAGCCCCAAAAACGTACCTCTATCTACCATGATGCTCGAAGAAGCCCGATGATGCACCAATGAAAATCTTGGAAAAAAAATCTATGTCTGACAATCTGTTACTGGTATATGACTAAAAACCAATAAAAGCAACTCCTTGGATGAGTAAATTAATATGTTCTTATCTGGCGAGTACCAAGTACTAACTGGGCAACTGGTGATAAGTAGAGAATTTTCTGAGCACACAGTTGGATATTTGATCGTATTAGCTTATATGAAATATAATACTGGTACTAATCACATACTTAGCACCAAGATATGTCAAATACTGTCTACGAGCCAAGCCTGAGGATTATTTCAAGAAATACATCTACTTTGATTTCATGCTTAGATACATATTATAAAGACATACTATGGATAAAAAGGACGTTTGCTAGTAAAAATTGGCTTGAAATCAATATACTTTACAAGATGGTTATTGTATAGCAATCACGCAAGTAGCTGATAACTTGTGATGATGTGCCTTAAAATTCAGAGTTTGGTCTGTATACACAATTTCTAAAGATGTTAGTGTCAATATCCAACTGACTTAGTGCATTGCCCAGGATGCATTTTACAATACAGATACACAATTGGTATCCACAGGTGCCAATGGGGCTATTCAAATGTTGGCAGTCTATTCTCTGATATTGGTTAAGGGGAAATACATTTGTAGAAGATACAAAAATGATGAGCTGACCATCAATCTCCCAAGTGAGGGTCATTGCCAGCTATTTTGGTTTGCCTTCCATTTTCCTTCTGTCATGGTGATGCAGAGGTAGCATACCACTATCAGGGTGTGTGGCTTCAAGTCCAACAAATGATAACTTGGATATTCTGAAGGTGAGCCAAATCTATGACTAATTACATCAACCATTAACAAAATACAGGTTGCTTAGATTAATATCGATCTATAGATGGGGCAGGGTGAGGCTTGGTAACTCATTCAGAGTAATAGCTCCTCACCATACCCAAGAATACAGGTTTGCACCATCGCAATCTAGATGATCCATATTGAAGAGGTTGTCCATGCGATGATCTGAGAAAGTAACAGGGTATGGGATTTCATTTTCTAAGCTTTCAATCATCGCGCAGATAGATGTCAACATTTTTTCACGGATTTGCTGATGGTTGCTCGGCAATATTTGTTGCTTATTCGAAGGACTCGTCAATACGGAGTCCAAAGTGTGGGGTGGCGAACGCATCACTTCTCCAAATTCGGAATGTGTCACTGGATCGAAGAATGACACCCACGTCCTTCAATTTCCCACGAAAATCTCGCAGAAATAGGGTGCACCCCAAGCACCAAATCGGTCGTTCTTAAAGTATGCTAGTGCCGCGATTGTTTTAGGGCGTCAAGATGTTTGCGGGTATGGCCCAAGTGGCACCACTGCCTGGATGTTTCACATGAGCTGCTTCGCCACTATTCCATTAGAGCACCTATGTAGAGAAGGAATAGTCGGAAACGCTTCCGGTCGAATTTGCTATAACCTTATTTGACTCTCTCCATTATATCCATATTTGGGGCACATCGCCCAAAGCCGCTGAGGGGAAATCTAGATACGTTTTCGGCAGCCGTTGACAATGATGAATTTATCATACGTGGGAAAAATCCTCTAGATGACGCTATCCCTATCACCTAGAATGTAAACAGAGCACTGGATAGAGCCAACTCATGTATCTTATTAATATTGAAATTCTGTGTCTCGTCAATGGATGGTGTTCAATTTGTTCGACACAATTGCAAAGTGCTCGATTGTGATTTTCGGATGTCGTTCATGGTCTACACCATATATAGATGTTAGTCCATTCATCATGAATTTAGCCGCTTGGAAAAATCACGTCTAGAATCGTGGTTCAGTAAGCAGTCGAGAACCGCAAGCCTAGGGTGCATACCCTACTTTTGCACAGTTGTATGCGGGGATGAAAGTGGCGTTTTCGATTGCTTGGTACACCTCCGTATCTTCTAAGCTGTCCCAAGGCACGCATGGCTTCTATGAAAATACGCATTGCAGTTAGTTGCATATACCGAGTGATACTTCTACGGCATGGAATCAACGTGGCCTGTAACTTGGTTTTCTGACAGTATCATACTAGCACCAATTATCGAATCTGAGCGTCCTTCGGATAAATCATAATGCCTGATGCTAGGGCTTAGAGCGATTGGGCCGGAGCCTAGTATGCATTGATTATTGGCTCATCAAAGCCTTTTTTCTCACCAGCCAATCCCTACTTTTGTATTTGCATGACATCTTTGATTCGAGGAAGCTGTATTATTTGGCTACCCTGATAGCGAATACAGTTCACACATGGTCAGGACTGGCATTACATAATTAGATGTATCAAACTTTGGGGCGAGTTTCGTTACTAGAGTGTATGTTACATATTTGGAATCGACCCTTTTGGAGTTTGCCCTCCAAATAATAAGATTTAATTTAAGTTCATCATGAAAACTCCCAGCTTTTTGGTTTGGTGGAATTCATTGAGCAATGGTGACAAAAAAGTGTCTAGCTCGGCTAATCAACATAATAGAGACTTTATAAATATCATTTTTCCAAATATAGTATCGAGAATTTTCGCCGGGAAGTCGACATGTCGAGCGGATATAAATACAGATTGCTTCCGCACAGCGAAAACACACTCCACTCTCCCACGATGCATGCAACTACCATACTAGATATTCAATTAGAGTCTGATACACTGATTTTCAATGGTTCTCCTTCCGAATCTGCTGGTGCCTTGCTAAGAGGCAAAGTCGTACTGCGTTTGAAGGAGCCTACCAAATTACGATCCCTGACACTGTGTCTTAAGGGAAGAGCGAAAACCACATGGACAGAATGTAAGTTTTTGTAAATGGATCTTACTATGCATAGATAATAACCGCGATTGTTCTTAGCATATGGGACCAAGGCTTTTGCCAACTATGCCAAAAGAAAGCTGATCGACCATGAGTGGGTTCTACTTGAGCCAAAGAAGGAGGGCCATCTCTTCCCGGCCGGTGAATACGCTTACATATTTGAATATGCCTTCCCTGGATCTCTACCTGAGACAATTCATATCGACAGCGGCAAAGTCGAGTACTGTCTTCAAGCATTTGCGGAGAGGAGTTTTCTTCAAAGAAACCTCACTTGTGAGAAGGAGGTTGTCGTCAAGAGATATACTACTAGTAATGAAATCAACGAATCCACTGATTTATCTGATGTGTGGGAGGACAAAGTCCGCTATGACGTACATGTTCCTATGAAGTGCTTTGGCTTTGGTGAATCGATTCCTCTGAACATCAAGGTAACTTCGCTGATGGAGCAAGCCCATATCAAAAGGGTGGTATGTTTCCTTAAGGAGTCCGTTACAAACCGAATCCCGGAAATCAACAAATTTAATGTGGACCACAATTGGCTGCGCCTTTGCTCCGAGAAGTTCACCCCTACTACCAGACTGGACACCACAATTAATGTTCAGATTCCCACAAATTCGAAGTCTGTACACATAGACTATCATTCGGAGCTGATTCGCATTCGCCATACTCTTCAGGTTAAAGTTGAGATTGAGAGAACTAGCATCACAGACTTTCTCATTTTCGACTTGCCCATATGCATCCTCCCAGCTGCACATGACGAGTTTTTCCAAGACTTGCCCTCGTACTATCCGCCATGCTACGAGTACGCAGTGGTGACTAATAACAACAATCCCCCACCCTATCCAGCCCAGGAGATGATAACGTACCCGGTCAAGTACGATGTTCAATGTTCTCGTTAATCCATAATCATAGACAGCATCACGTCAACAATTAATGTATAAATAGCCACTCCATGTAACATACTAGTTAGCATTAGACAATATACAATAAATCCATCTCATATATTTAAGCCTACGGTTGCTGGATTATCACTTACAATGCATGCAGTTCTATATTTGTTTGTACCTCTGCGTGGTGATCGATTGTGAGTCAAATCGAAGCTTATGTGAAATTCATCTGGAACATCAGGGGCAAAGTCATGATGATTTGATTTGAATCACATTTGTGATGGTATGCTGAAGATCGCATTATCTTGCCGATATTCAATAGCCAATAGCTTGAGTTGCTCCTTAAAGTTCTTTTTCTTTGCAGAACAACTCTTTTATTCATTCTGAATTGTTTACTTCGCGTTGCATTATAAATGAGGTACCAAATGATCTAGGTTTCATACATTAGAGTAAACGTTCACCACCGCCAATTACCTCGTTGAAGACTTCATTTCTAGGGTACCAGTATCCATTGTTGAAATAGTGATTGTCATAAAGACTCTTGGCAGGGTCTTCCTCAACAACTTCTCCGTCAGAGACATTATTTGTGGTGCTCTTATCTCCGTTAGAGTCGTCATTGTTAGACAATATCCTGTAAGGTGCCAGTCCAGGGTTCGCGAGTTCGACTCGACTTATTAGTACTGGTGGTTGTGGATCATCGCTTCTAGAATTGGCTGCTCTTACGGCAGCATCGGGTGTACTGATTTCAGGCGATACAAATGATGCTACTGCAGGACCACTCAAATTCAAAACCTTTTGAAGACCAATGATAGCTCTATTACACTCCTCAATAGATTCCCTGATTATTGATAGTTGTTTCAAGCTTTCCGGCGAATGGATGGATCCAGACAAGTCAAATCGTTTGATAGATTCATTTAAGGCAGGGATCATATTCATCAAGTAGCTCACCTTCTGGTATTGATCTTCGGTTAATGCCAGGTGTTTTCGGTCGTTGTGAATTTCCGTGAGTCTGGTCAGAACTTGATTGAGATAGTCTAGACGGCGTCTTACATCCGTAATATCTCCTGTATTATCCGGGGAAATCAGATCTGTCTTGGAGACGATTCTTTCTAGAACCCTAGTAATTTGGTAGAGTTGGGATTTCATTGCTTTGTTCTCTTGTGATTGCTGTCGTGAGGCATTTTCGAATCGATTGATAAGCGAGCTAGTCTCATCTCCAGCAAGTCGTTTAAGGGCGGAGCCAATCTGGTCCAACCTTTCATCCACGTGCCTAAATTCCTGATTATTCTGCTGGGAAAGGTGTGTAAAGCCACGCTCAATTAATGTGGATTGTTCATTATTTAAGCTTGTCATCAGCTTAGCAAGCTCATTAATATGTCCTGAGATACGAGAGACGGCCGATACAATCCTTGGGTTATCTTGGTTTTGGTGCTTGGTCTGCGATAAGACGGTTTCTTGTTCATGGACAAGTTGCTGAACCAAAGAAGCCACTTGGCTTAAACGATTGTCGAATTGAGCGGTGATCTCACGATGTTTCCTATCTCTTCCTGAGCTCAGCTCTTGTAACCCGCGTTCAAGTAGAATCTTGTGCTGTTGAAGAATTTTCGAAACAGTCTCTCTCAGCTCTGTTAAGCGTCCATCGATCTGTGGATTCTCTGTCTGAGCATGTTCTTTCGTATAGACAAGGAGTTGCTGTTGTTGTGATACAAGTGTGCTGACAATGCTATTGAGATTTCCGAGCTTATTGCTCATATCGTTGACAACAGCAGTTTGTCGTTCCACTACACCAAGTATTTTCATTACAGAATGCTGTTGATTAACAAACTGTTTCAACGCTTCTCCAAATAAATTCAGTTTTCGATCTAGATTATTGAATTGCTCCTTTTGTTCGTTGCGATCCGCCTGGTACATCTTTCTCTGCTCGTTCAGTAGAAACTCGATCACTTGTTCTATTTTAAATATCTTGGATATCAAAGTGGCGACCGCCTTCGAATGCTTGGGAGAGTTCTTTGGTTCTGCCGACATAATCTGTTTTTGTTGTTGAATAAGCTGATCAACAAGCTTCGTAATTTCCGATAGTCTACTGTTCACATTGCTTGCCATAACCCTTTGCTGCTTCGTCAGTGTGTCAATACCTTCTTTGGTGAAGCCAAACAGCTGAGTATGCTGATCAACTAGTCTCTTGGTTGCACCAGTAAGGTGTGCTAGCCTGCTTTTAACATTCTCCATATCTTGTGGTAGCTGCAATAAGGCAGAAATTCTGGCATCTACTTTTTGAACATCCTTGACCAGAAATTGAACTGCACCATCCAAATGTACCAAATTGGCATTTAACTTCTCTACCGCGGCAAATATTCCCTTGGGCGTTTTGGTGTCTTTTTCGGCAATAATAAGGGCTCTTTGATTCTCAAATAGGCGACCAACAACCTGTGCCAATCGTGCCACTCTTTGATCCAAGGAATGGGTTGAGTTTAGGATTTTATCGTCCATTTTGTTTCTTTGGTCTGTATTCAGCTGAGAGAGTTTACGCTGTTCTTGGGAGATGTATTTAATCCCCTTCTCTAACCCTTCTAGATGGGTCAGGACCGCACCAAACGTCTCATGAGAATCACTTGTCGGCTTAAATTTCTGGGAAATAGACTCCAAAAGAGCTCGTTGTTGGCCTATTAAGACCCCAACTTTCTCGTCAAGTTGCCCAACCTTCGTGTGAACATTTTGAATGGCACCAGATTGTTTTTGGAGAATGGCTAGTAATTCTTCACGACTCATCAGATTGTTCTGTGTCTTTTCGATATTTTTGGCGGTTTTTGATATTGTCGAGTAATGCTGCGAAAGAAGATCCAATCCGCTCAAGATTCGATTGCTCGAAACATCACTGTAACCGGGGTTTAATATCTTTTTTTGAACCTCAAATAGCTTCCCAAGTCCAAGGTTGAGAAGATCGAATTGCCTGTTTAATGCTACGATTTGCCCGAGTAACCTCTTGGGCGCCTTTTCGATGATTTGCTCTGACAATAGGGTAGTTTGCTTGGTAATCATATGCCGCACCATTTGACTAAATGAAGTGAAGCGATCCAGGATTTGCTTGTTATCTTTGGGCCCTTCACCACCGGATCTTTGGGCTATCAAAGCAATATCCTTCTGCTGGCTCAGTAAAGAGTTAAGCTTCTCATTCACCATAGCGAGGTTGCTCTTGATCGGTGCCAAGTCATTTAATTTCTCTGCCATGACCGTTAGAACTTGCTCATTTTGTAATATATCTTTTTGCTGCACAAACAGTCGAGAAGCACGTTGGTTCAGGTCAATCAGCTGCTTGTTCAATCCCTTGACGGCTTCATTGAAGTTGAGGTTTAGATTGTGCTGTTCTTTTATGACCTGACTTTGCTCAGCTTGAATTTGATTAATCTTCTCGCTTAATCCGGCGATTTCTTCCCCAACTGATTGAATGGAATGATGAAGATTCCCAGTCACAGAGTTTAACATCTCTGGCTTGATAAGGTCTTTCTGTTGCTCAATCAAGACTCGGATAGTGTTGTGGAGATTGCTGAGCGTTTCAACCATTTTCTTATCATCCAAGCTATTTCTGCGTGCAAATGTCTTGAATTGATCGGTATTAATCAGTGACTGTTGATTTTCCAAGATATGACGGACAAGTTTGTCTAATTGAGCAAGGCGACCTTCAATTTGTTGGAAATTTCCGTAGAATTTTTCTAAAATCGGCCCGATTTTTTCGTTTCTTAGTATTGTTTGCTGAAGCTCTAGGATCTTTTTCACGTAGTCACTTAATCCGTTGAACCTTCCTGATAACACTTCCACATCTTGCACCAGTACTTGTGTGGTCTTAGTGCTCTTAATTTGGTTTTCTAAGGTGGCTGTTTGTAATTTTCGTAGTTCCTTCACAAATTCTTGTAATTTATGCATCTCACCATTCAAGGTTTCCACATCGTGGACTATGTGTTTAGGGAACTGGTTGAGAAGCTGGCTGTTGGAAAATAATTGTTGCTGCTTGAAGAGCTGATCCATTACTTTGCGAACATACGCTATAGTTGCGTTCATCCTATCTAGATTAGCCTTATCGCCTTGGAAGAACTTTGATCCTTGGACGAAAAATTGTTGCTGATCGCTTATCAATTTGGAGATTTCCGCGCGAATGGAGTTTAGGTTAACCCCAAGGCCGTGAATTTGAAGCGTCTGATTGTTGAGCAATTTCAATATCTCGTCGTCGTGTATCAACTTATTCTGTGCGCTTGATATTTTGCCAATGGCATCCCCAAATTTGTCCATGCGTCCATTCAATTCGTTTAAGCCTTGGCGAATTGATCCGAACTCTCCATCCTCCTTTTTGGCAATGATGCTTTGTTGTTGACTAAGACTGGCAACGTTGTCAGTTAGGCGAATAATCTTGGCAGAAATATCACGGATGTGATTACTCAGCGTCTTGGGTAAGGAGCCTAGGATCTCAGGGATATTGAGAGAATGCTGCCAGTGTACCACACTCGTAACTGCATTTTGGAGTTGCTTCACCCGTTCCAAGGTTTCCTTGATGCCACTCTTATCATTCTCCTGGGAGGCGATTAGTCTTTCAAGGAATTTGGCTTGTTGGGACAAGAAGTTGAGAGTTTGCGTGGAGAATTTCGCTAGTTGACCATTGATTCTGTTGATATAGCCTAATTGCTTCTCCAATACCGACTTGATTTCTGTGTTCTGGCTGATTATTCTCTTTTGTTCTCCATGAATCTGTTTGATCTCGTTCAGTAGCAGTGTGACTCCTGTAGATACTCCTTTAACACCAGTCAAGATCTGGCTTGATTTGTGTTTTTCTACTGAGTTCAGTTCCAGTAGCTGCTTCTGTTGCTTGAGTAGGTCAAAGGTAGTAGGCTCTAGTTTCTCCAGACGTGCGTTAATCTGATGTACCTGTGAGAGCACGTCCTTGGAAATAGTCTTATACAAATCAGAGTGTAGGATCACTTGTTGAGCGTTGATCAATCCTTCAGTCAATTTCCTGAGCTCGTTCATTTTGTCAAGCAACTCGGCATCTCTAGCCGCATCGTTTTGGCTGGCAGCCTGAGTGTCATGAAGCAAAGTTTTCTGTAAATCCACAATACGGCCGACATCATTTCTAAACTTGGTAAGGTTTGACTGGATCGTATGAATACCGTTCGTCTGAACTTTGAGGATGTCGAGTAATTCGTCTCGTTGCAACAGCTTGCCTTGCTCACTCGCAATTTGCCTTATCCACTTGGCCATTTGAGAAAATTGTTTGTGCAATTGGTCAAATCGATTTTCCATCTGCTTGTAGCTCGTGCCTTCTCCAAGTGTTCTAACTATTACACTCTGTTCCTCCCTAATGCTTCCAATCATCTTGCCAAGCTGTATCATGCGATCATTTAGGCCTTCGATCGATTTAATCACGCCCTCCCCAACTTTATGAACCACTTCCGGACCCAACAGATGCTTCTGGGAATCAACTAGCTTTCTTAAAACTTCTCGTAAGGTTCCCAGCTCAACAGCAATAGCTCGGTCCCGCTTCGTGTCATCTATTGCTACTTGCCCAAGTTTCTTTACAATGACCTCTTGCCCGTTGATCATCTTATCAAATTGGTTGCCCAGTTCACCAAGTTTAACACCAAGACCAGCTAAACGTTGATTTTGATCCCCAAGTAAAGAGGCGATTTCACGTGTGTGTAGTATTTGCGTTTGCTCATTAAATGTTTTCTTGATGAAATCTGAAAGGCCTAGCAGACGATGATTGACTTCGTTAATTTGTTCTTCGAGTTTGTGCCCCGTAGCATTGCTATCGTTAGAAACATCAACCAGAGTGTTTTGCTTGGAGGAAATTTGGTCTATAATTTTTGCTAGCTGGTTGTATTTCTCGTTTAGTGTGCCTAACTGCTGAAGGGTCGTCTGTGAGACTTTTCCAGTAGAAGAAGCGTAGGCCAACTTCTTTTGCTGTTCCATCAACTGGTTTGTTAGGCTTGTGAGTTCGCTTAGCTTCTGAAGAATGGCAACGGTCTCTTTGGGGTTACGCTCGCCATTGATACGCTTCAGTAGGTTAAACTGAATTCGCACCAGATTTTCCAACTTTTTGTCCACAGCCTTCACTTCTGCACTGAGCTTATCATTCTGGATCAAATTCTGTTTGATCAACTTCGAAGTATCCAGTAGAACGGCCTTCTGTTCCAACAACAACTCCTTTACATAAGCATCAAGCTGTCCAACTTTCGAATCCAATTTCTCGGTTATCTTAACTATGGTACTCGAGTCTTTAGCTGATTGAGTAAGCAAAGTCTTCTGCAAAGCGAACAATTGATCCACATCCTTGCCTAGGCTTAAGAGTTTCTTGTTAAGTTGGGAAACTCCATTTAGAATGTTTTGACTAGCGGCTATATCGGGTTTTTGGGATAGAACATAGGTTTGCTGCTTCGTCAGTTGGGATATTGCTTTACGTAGTTCATCGAGAGTGCGAACAATTCGGACGATTCCTTTGTTACCTGATGGACCTGCAGAAAGCTTATTGACTAGCACGTGTTGCTGCTCTACCAGAACCGCAACCTTTCCATCCAGATTTCCCAACTCGGACTTGATGTATTGAAGGTCATGTGCTTGTTCTGGAGTTAAACCACCACGTTGTATGAGGTTCAGTTGAAGCTGTGTGATTTTCTCCACAGCTTGGCTCAGCTTGGAAAGATTATTTTTCACCTGGCCAACATCATCCAGAATATACTTTGTGCCTGCTTGCTGTTGTTGAAGGAGGTGATCCTGTCTTTCAGATATTTGGGAGACAACCTTTCTAAGGTTCATAAGTTGCCCGCGCAATGCTCCGACTTGCGTAACGTCCTTGTGTAGTTTCGGCCCATTTTGCAGCAGTATATTCTGTTGCACCAGTAACTTGCGTACACCCCCGTCCACCTGCGAAAGCATCTGGCCTAGTTCATTCAACTCCTTACTTTTTGTTTGGCCACTCCTCAGCGCATCCTTCTGTCGGTTAAGTAGTAGAACGACTCGATTGCCAATTTCAGCAAGTTCTAAGGACAGGCCTTTAATATCTCCATTTTGCTTCTTGAACAGATCGATAATTTCTTCGCGGGTGATTAAATGCTTTTGGGTTACTGCCACCTGATCTACCATTCTATATAGGTTGTCTAATTGCTCTCCAAAGATGCGCAGACTTTTGTCTTGTTTCTTGATCGAGTCGTTGCCCTTCAATGTGTACGACAACAACTTGTTTTGATGCTCAAGCACACGTTGAACAAATTTCGACAGTTGATTCATTCCCCCGTCGAGCTTCGAAAGCTCTTTCAGTACTCCTGTTGACCTGATAGCATTCCCTTTGGATAAGAAATACACAAGCTTCCGTTGCTCATTCACTATCCCTTCGACTGATTTCCCCAATTCCTGTAGTTTGGTTTGGGTAAACCCAAAACTATTCACAGTATCATGTCCATACTTGCTCCAAAGTTGTCCTTGACGGGCCATAAGCTGGTTGATGCCGTCCCCAAGAGAGTTCAATCGCTGGTTGACTTTTCTAAAGCTCAGTTCTTGTGATTGCGAGAGTTGAGTGATACGCCCAAGCAGGGTACTTTGCTTTTGGGTAAAAGCACCGACCACAGTGAATAAATCATCAATCTTCGAGTCAATATGCTTAGTGGTTGAGGTAGCAAGCATTGTCGAGTCGCCAAGAAGAGAAAATGAGGATTTAACTTCATTTAATACAATCGACATCGCCTCGATAAGCATTTGAATCTTATGATCCATCTCGTGAACTTCATTAGTTCCTACCACGAATGGGTCACCCTGACGGCGTCGACGAAGTTCGGACTGTTGGCTGAGCGCTTTCTCAATAGCGCCAAAGGCTTGCTGCACCCTTGTCGCAGTATTCTTAACATACTGGCGTGTCTCCTGATTCATGATACGAGTGTTTTTCTCAATAGCGGATAATTCTCCGAGAAGGCTTCTAAGGGTCCCCATTCGGTCTAGAGTTTTTTTGGTATCAGCCGCTTCTTCCTGAATTACTTGGGGGAGTTCCCCAGGTATCCCCGAATGGTTGGCGCGGGAGTGTTGTCGAGGAGAGAGCCCTGGTACCTTCGGCTCTAGTTCAAGGACTCCCTTGTCAATTCTATCATTCAGCCTTTCTTCTTTGTGTGACTGGCTTTTCGGTGACTGCTTTACATTCTTTTGAATTGGAGCATATGTTCCAGATCGCTTCTTAGCTAAATCGAAATCATTGGATTAGGAGTGTTCTCATCTCCACTATTCAATCGACCACTTACCATCTTTCTTCGGCCCATAACCAGCACGGGCTAACTCGTTTAAACCAAACTCCTTGTCGTTCAAGTTTTGAGCGCCTCCCAGAAGCCTCAACTTGTTGTCAGGAAAGAGTACGATCTGCTCACCCGAGGCCCCTGGTGATTTGCGTTCAGCAGGGTGCTCATTCACTAGTGTATGAATATCCAAGCTTTTTGCTGGCCCTGAAGATCTGGAATGCTGTGGATGTCTGTCAAGGGCATTGCTAGTGGCGTGAGAAATCATGGGCTTTCTCTGATTAGCAAGAGATTCCCTAGTGTCGCTATCAACGACTGGGCTCAAATCCTCTCCGTTGCTTGCACTGCTCCATACAAGCTGGCTGAACAGATATAACGCCATGAGCCGATTCTTCCCAGCATAAGTTCTATTGGAATTGGCCAACATGGTGCGATGAATGTTCGATACTATAACAGTCTATGAAATTGATGATTGAATGCAAAACTGTGATGTCAAATACTCAAACGTGAGACTTTGCACTGTGTTCGTTTGCGTAAGGAAAGTGGAGTATCCACCGCTTTGAATCTCTTCATATTTATAAGGTTCGGTGGGTTATGCACAGTCTTCATTGCATTAGCATCGGTCTTTTTCTGGTTTTGAGATACGCGGTCATGATTTTCTTCCGGAAACAATCCACCGACATGTAACATGCTTGTTGTTAATACAACATCACCAGGCCTTTTACCATAGATTTGGGTCAACCAATTGGGGAGAGTATTGACAAATTGTTGATTCCATATGGATCGCCTTTCCCTGATGAGGCTGGCTGGTGTTGAGTCCTCTGGCCGAATCACAAGATGGCATGAATCTCACATAGTATGCTAGATCCATGATATCTGGTGCACGATCGAACGAAGAAGTGCCTTCACCACATACCGGAAAACATACCAGTGGACCGGTGAGGGGCTTCTGTGAGGAAACGCCTAGTCTGCCACCAAGTTTCATGAGCACTCAGGATGAAATCCAGACCGATCACCTCATGCTCCGGCAAGAACGGCGGCTGCTCCGAAGAGACAAGCCGGATGTGCTAGCTCACATAGTGGGGCGTTCTGGCTGTTTCGTAACTTCTTCAAACCCATCATAATGTTTAAAGAAACGCATGGGTATGCAGCAATCACAGCGCTCACTATCGCAGATGGGGTACCATTGGCAACATGTAGCTTTTAAACCTGGATGTGTTTTTTAAGCCTCGATCGGGAGCACCCTTCCACAGGACCACGTTCAATCGATGGGGAACCGCTTGATCCCTCATATCATTGGTGATCCCAGCTCTGGGCTCAACATCAAACATTCATATATCGAAGGTTAGATAAAGTTCTTTCCTTGTAATGACGCGTCTGCGGATATGAAATGCACCCAAGTACTCGATCAATGGGTTGCCCGGGGCTTGTTTAATAGTCTCAAATTGAGAAATGCACGAAGCCCCTCCGTTACGACCTCCAGCCCATATGATGGTGCGATCAACGGGGTATCAATCAGCGATACGCTAGCCAAACGGCACGAACAAATAGGAGAAAATTGGCATCTTCTTAAAACACTGCAAAGAAATGTCGATTCAACAGTTTCATTCATAGTGAATTGTGTAACCCCGTTTCATGGATTCGCTGCAATTCTGCCGGAAATCACTAACAGTATAAAAGTCCCTGCAGACGACATTTCCAAGGGCGCCATCAATTTTGACATACATTCAATTCGTAAAATTTTGTTCCTCGAAAGGCTTGGTTTCCTCTCCGCTAACACACCACATTTTTGGGATCTGCTTTTTACTTGATATATCTGACTCATCGATATACAATATCGCTTCTCTTCGTCATCCATTTGGAGAAACTAATCGACCAAACCAGGCATAATATACTCGACAGCTGTTCCTAGAATTTCCTATTGAGCTAAGGATAGTGACAAAGTAATGTTATTCGAAACCTCAGCCAGCAATAGTGATGCTCCTCGTAAATCCAATTTTCGTCGTAATCTTTTCCTAATCTCACAGCTGGCCGTAGCCCATGCTGTAAATGGCGATTCAGGTGCATCAAAGGAACTTGATCAAGATCACCCCCTCGAAAACAAGGCAATCCAACCCAAGAGCAAGCCTTCTCACCAGAAGACTGGAGGCCCTTTGATAACCAAGAGCCATGCTTCAGCCCTCAGAAATCGCTCCTTCGTGGGATATCCCGGTCCATTGGGTCTGAAGCAGGAGCTGGTTGGCACCATAGTGTATGAGCAACCATTGGAATTCATTGCCGATTCCTGGGATGATATTGAGGAGCTTGGGATCGAATTAGCGGAGTCGGAAATTGGATTTCCCTCGTTTGTGGAAATAGGCGACTATCCTTTATCAAATTACTTCGCCAGTGCTGTTAGCGTGGCTCCCGGTAGTCAGGTCGCCCTTTTCCCGGATGGCCAGTTGAGATATGTTGACTCTGTCTTGGATGGAGGAGATACGTATATCGAACAAGCGGCAGTTGATCTGCCAACGAATGTCCAAACTACTCGGAAGGGTGCCGTCGAGAGACCGCACATCAACGTGTCTGCCCAGTTAGAGAAATCAAAGGAATTTCAAATACTAGATGCGAAGTTAGACCAACTTACCTTGGCGTTGTCTGAAGCAGTACTCAGATCCACCAAAGGCGGGGTAGGAGAGCACCACACCGTCCAAAATACTCATGTCGACGGAGTAGTAGAAGGGATGGATGAATTAAACAGGAAAATCACCGAGCTAGCGCGAGCAGTCGGGATAGTTTCCGAACAAAACACTAAAATCCAATCTCAAACCAGTAGAGTGCTAGGGGCTTCCTCCAAAACTCTATTCGAGATGGATTCAATCAACGCAAAATTATCGGAGATCAAAAAGGGTTTGAACCAGGTCTCTGCGAAGGAATCCCGTATAGAGCAGCAGCAAAATCGCATCATTGTCCGTTCCGCCAAAGACATGAACGAGATCAATGAAAGAATTACGGATCTTTTGAGAGCCGTTGGTAATTTACCTAGCTACTCCTCCAGCAATCAAGATATTACTAGGCCATCATACAGTTCGAATTCTAGCCAGGAGTTGAGAGAGATCCGCGGGAATTTGAGCAGAATGGAGGGGTCAATCACGTCAATCTCCAATGAGGTATCCTCCTTCCTCTCTCGCTTGGACAAATCTTCCCTGCAGGACAATGAAGGGGTCTACCAGCTGCGTAAAGAATTCGATCAATTCAAGGATTTCATCGAGCAACGGCTGAACAAGAGCACCATGGAGGAAAAGCAGAATCATGCCGAAACTGTGCAACTCATAAGTCGGGAGTATACTCAAATGAAAGACCTTAACAAACGAGTGGATGGCTTGTTTACAAGCCTAAAGCTTGCGCTTCAACAGCTCCGACAAGTCGATTATAAAGACGCTGACTATGCCGGATCTATCAGAACAGTTGAAGAGCTGATACAGAGATTAGGGAAGACAAGCAACTCCTTAGATATGTTGGTCAAGAGGGAAATGAACCTAATCAACAACACCGGTTGGTCAAGCTCCGGAGGCAGCATCGACTCCGAGAAGGTCGTCCAAAATCTTGAAGGGGTTAAGCAGGGAATGAAAACGCTGGCTGCCCAGCAAACTGAGCTACTTGAGCGGTTCACTGATGGACGAGATAGTAAGGAGTACGGTGATATTGCAAGACGGTTGAGCCAATTACAGCAGGTCATCATGCAGCTTGTTAGCAAGGAAAGCAATTACTACCTTCCACCCAGAGCTGGCAACTATCCTCAGGAGCTGGTCCGCGATATTGGGAATCTAAACCAAAATATCGTCAATCTGAGCATGATCATCAGAGGACTTGTAAACGAACAGGGAAGGTTGATAAAGCTGTCAGACTCGAATGAAGGATTATCGGATGACCACTGGAAGAGATTAAATGGCTACTTCGAGAGGCTGTGGAATGTAGTAAATATGCTTGCCACGCAGAAAAACTGGATTAAGCAGCAAACAGACGTTATCACCAAGATGGACCATCACGTTACGGAGATAGGCACCAGACTGATTCAACTTCTCGACGAGCAATCCAAGTTGCAGAAAGTGGATATGGCTGCTGACAAAAATCTTGGAAACAACATTACCCTCAAGCTGGAGCAGCTTCGAAGAACAGTCAATCAACTTATTCAGGACCAGCAGGTTTTGCTTGGTAGATACGAAAACGGCAAAAACTCGGATCGTGTGAGAAGAGACATCCAAAGTGTGAACTACAAACTGGCAGACCTGGGCTCAGTTGTCACTCGCCTGCTTCAAGAGCAGCGAATCTTGGCAAGCAAAATTGGCTCCCAATCAGGCCAGCCTAACGCGGAGTACAATTCTCAAGAAGTCCAGAAACTATCCATGCAGATAGAACGTCTTGGTGAGGTAATCAATTTGCTGGCGTACCAACAGAAGGAGCTCCTGCGTGGAAAAGCAATCCCTGAAAGCCCATCACGCCACGATAACAGAATCGCTGTGCTAGATTCCAAGTTGAACTCTTTAGGTCAGAGGATGGATCACCTGATCACCCAGCAACGGGCCATCTCTGAGAGATTCGGCTCTCTCGGAAACGGCCCTAACCATGATTCGGAGGAATACCGTAACCTCGAGGCCATGCTCAACCAGCTACGTTATTCGGTTACGGAAATCATCAAGGAGCAAAGGGTGCTAATTCGTGGATCTGGCGGGAAAATACCTGCAGGCCTCGAAAGAGTGATTGAAATGCTGGCAGAGCAGTCTAGCCGCATTTACAACGTAGTAGAAAGGATCAGTGCCGAGCAAGAACAAGTGCTGAAAAATGATCAGGGGGAGGCACAAAGCGTTCAATTGATCCATGGCAAACTGAACAGACTAAATGATGTACTTGCACTTATTACAAGGCAACAAAGTCGAATTTTGGGTGGTGATTTCTCTCTAAGGCTGAAGGATTACTCAGGTGACATAAACAAGATTGGGCAACAGCTTGCAAACCTAAGGACCGCCATGGGCACCCTTATCCAGCAGCAGAGAAATCTTCTCAGCAACGAATACGTTCGCAATAATCGTGGCAACCTCCAAACTGATAAACAGCTGGAGCGGCTCAGCACTGTTGTTTATCAATTGGTTCAAGATCAGGAGAAGCTATTATCATTGAAAATCAACGGGAATCAAGATTCTGGGTTGGAGAGAAGTGTTGCAAACATGAACGAACGTGTGGCGAAACTGAGTTTTGTTATTGATCGACTAGTCAACCAACAGAATGAAATTTTGAGCCATCTTAGCAAAGAGAACGCTGCTAATGCTCAAGATACAAACAAGAGACTTGACTTGATAATGGCGAGATTTGGACAACTGAACGATATTGCGGCGCTCCTCAATAGGCAACAGAACGTGCTCTTGAACATACCGAAGTACTTCTCTTTGATTGAGTCACAATCCAAAGATATCAAAAGACTTGGTGCGCAGACAGCCCAAATCCAGAACTCTATAAACGGATTGATAGAGTGGGAAAAAAGCCACCCCGGTCGGGGTAACGCAGATCATAATTACGGCGATCAAATAAGGGCACTGACTGGCCTGTACAGGGCAGTCCAAAGGCTAACTGATGGGCAAGACCAACTCTTTGCCTATGTGGCGTCAAATATCTCAGGCAAACGTCTTGGTGACATTGAGAATATGACACGGAGACTGCTCCTCCTGAACCAAGCCATTCAGCACGTGGTTGAGGAGGAAAGCGCTTTGTTGCGAAATGTCAATTCTCGAAGTGAAGATACACAGAAAATCGCACTACAGATCAATGCCAAAATTGGAAGGCTCAATATGGCAGTGAACGACCTAACCAAATATCAAGCTGGGCTGCTCAAGGCAGTAAACATGCTCTGGAGATCTCAAGACAACAATTTTAGACTTGTGAACCAAAAACTGAATGCCCTCGGATCCGATGTCACCAAATTGATTAGTCAGCAACAGAAGCTAGTCAACTATGAGGTACACAATGGTGACTCCAATACAAACGCCCGACTGTTTGAATTAGAAAAAGCGGTCTCTCAATTGATTGACGAACAGAGGAGATTGATTCTTGCCAAATCCAATGCTGGCCTATCAACCGAGTTGAAACAAGAGATCGCTAACATAGAAGCAGGCCTGAATCAGCTTGGTCAGTTCATTCGAGTGCTTCTATTGAAGCAAGATCAACTTCTTCAATACAAAGGACAGCCCTCTCCGAACACTGACGCTCACAACTATAATGAGCAATTCGAGCAGCTATTCGATATCGTCAGCAAGTTGGCTCAATCTCAGTCACAACTTATCACCCGCAATGAAATAGTGCGTTTCTTCGACGGACAAAACAGGGGAATTCAAAGCCTTTCGTTTGAGGTTGGGAAGCTGAACAATAAAATCGATCAGGTTCTCAAGCAACAAGAAGCATTGTACGAGCAGGAATCCACCGACGCCAAACGAAGTGGTGTTAACGATGGTCGTCTCTTTGCAGTGTTGCAAGAAATCAGTAGAAACGCTCGTTTGATCCTAGAGCAGCAAAACGCTCTGGCTCGAAATGTTCACGGCGACTTTTCTGAGGATGTAGCCAAAGAAGCGGAGAGATTACGAGCGGAACTAAGCAAGCTTAGCAACGCTATTGGGCAAATCTTCTCGGAGCAACAGAGAATCCTCCTTGGACTTGGTGGAGGAAAGGCATTTGCGGATGGAGTCGGCTCTCGGTTCGAAAAGCTTACTGCTGAGCTGATTCAACTCAACCAGGGAATAAGCCGTACCTCGGTCGTGCAGCTCGAGATTCTTAAACGCATTGGTGCACTTGGTGAACAGCAAATGCAAACCTTCAAAAATGTAAGCTATAAGCTTACCACTTTAGGGAACCGGGTTCAACAACTCGTAAATGGGCAGCAGGCTTTGATGGGCCAGGAAAACCACAATACCGCCTCCCTCGACAAGACCGCAAATGAGTTGGCAGAATTACGTGATATCGTCTTTAAACTGGTTAACCAGCAGACCGCAATTCTACAGACCAGATGGAAAGATTCATACAACCAAAAAGTTCCATTTGCTATATCCGTGATAAACGCCAAAATCACCAAACTCAGCGACACTGTGGATCGACTTTTAGCACAGCAAAGTGCTTTACGTCAAAAAGAGGGAAGCGCGATCGCTGCGGAGGTAAACAAGAATGCGGGCTATATCCTGGACTCCATCAGACAGCTAGGGTCTTATGTGAAAAACCTATATGCAGAACAAACACAGATCCTCCTCACTCATACAGAGCTGTTGAAGCAGAATCTCAGAAAGACCGATAAGGTTGACAATGAGTTACTGGGTCTAGCCAGAAAGGTGGACGAGATCGTACGCATTCAGGCCATGCTGCTTAGACGTGTTGGTTATAGTGGCGATAGGGTCCGTGATAGCGCCATTATTGAGAAGCTTACTGGTCTTCAAAACTTCATTAACCAACTAGTTGTGCAACAAGGAAGACTGTTCAATGCTAAACTGAATGGGCGTGTTCCTGAAGAGGTTGTTGAGGAGTTAAGGAAGCTTGACTCGCGCTTTGGAGAATTGATCCAGTCAGTGAACCAGTTCTCCAATAGCCAGATGGCAATCATTGCGAGAGATTCTAGCAGAAAGGTGCCAGAACGCTTGATCAATGAGATACACACCCTCTCGGAGCAGCTGAATGGCCTCACGGGCTTTGTGAGAGACACGTTCGCAGCTCAAGCCAAAATTTTCAATAACGACCAAGTCGTCAAAATACTGCAAGTTCAGTCAAGCCAAATCAACAATTTGGACCGAAAACTGAACGACCTGAACTCGCGCTTCGCCAGTCTGGTAGAGCAGCAGTCGGTTATTCTTACGAAGCTGGATTCCTCTAATGGCGGCTCAGGAGAAGAAACGAACAAAGTTCTTAGGCCGATATACGGCGAGCTTCGAGCACTGCGTGATATAGTCGCCCAGATCATTGGGTATCAAAAGCAGCTGGGCAATCCCGAGGTTGGCTCACAGATATCCCGGGAGGCATTAGCCGTAGTTGAAAATCTGAATTCCCGCTTTTCAGCTCTGGGTAATCTAATTGCCAAGCTATCGCAGGGGCAAAGCAACCTGTTGCAACTGGAGAGGAAAGACGATCGTCACCTTACCACCATCAGCAAGTACGTCTCCGACATCGCCCAAGAATTCGGTCCTCTCAAGAACGCAGTCAATCAGATTCTTTCTGAGCAGTCAGAGCTTTTGCGGCGGGATGATGTCGTCAAAGTACTACAGCAGCAAGCGGAAAGTATTGAAAAAATGAACCAACAACTAGAACAACTCCGCGCTCAGATGACCAAACTGCTGACAGTTCAGACAGAGATCTTGCGTGCAAATGGCCCTAACCAGGCGGGCAACAATTCGCGAATGGAACTCTTAATCCAGAGGTTTACCGATCTAAGTAGTGCGGTGAATAACATCGTCAGACGACAGGGCGATTTGACAAGGCCACAAGTAATAAGCCATATCCCCAAACAGATCGTCGACGAAATACAGACCCTGAGCAAACTCATGTTCAACATGAATGAACAAGTCCGTGTTCTTAGCAATCGACAGAATGTCATAATTCAGAACCAAAAACGTGGCCAGAACCAGTCAACGTCTGAGAACAAGATCATTCACGGTGAGGTAAATGCGTTGAATGACAAAATAACCGGTCTAGGGGAGGCCATAAACGCAATTCTCGTTCGCCAAGATAAGATAGCCAACGATGAAAGGGTTCTGGATGCCATCAAGGCACAGAATATGCACATTCAATCGTTAGGAGCGGGTGTGAACAACCTTCGAAGGGAGCTTGGCGCTTTGATTGTTCGCCAGCAAGAGCTTCTTCGTAAATCCATTGGCAACACCCAACAGAATGGCAAGGGCATAGGTAGCATCATTGAAGAGCTCCGCAAGCTAGACGATAGAGTGGAGAATCTGTTCGAGCAGCAAAAGATACTAGTCAACAAGGAAGTGTACGCCGCCATTCCCAGGGAATTCGCATCACAGATTGATCGGATTAGCTCGCAGATTCAAGAACTCCAACAGGTTGTCACCGAGGTTGCCAAGGAGCAAGTGGTGATTCTCCAGCGTGGGGTTAAGAATAATGAGAGCGCAGAGTTTGCCGGATTGAACCAACGCTTCAATCAGCTGACCAGTGCCATAGCCCGAATCATCGACGGCCAAAGCCGGATAACCTCCAACGAAAAGGTAGTCCAGATTCTAGAAAGACATTCGCAACAAATCCAGAAAATCGACAATCGACTTGCGCAGCTGGGCAACGTTGTGGACAGGATCTTGGGCAATCAACTGAAGTTGATCCAGGATGCTGAATACCAAAAGAACGCCTCCAAGAACGGGGAAAATCTCGAGCCAGTGGTCGAGAATTTGAGAGAACTCCAGGAGGCAATCAAATATCTGATCGAGCAGCAAAGGAAGCTCAACCGCCCCAACATTGGTAATGCCCTTCCTAATGCCATCATTAGCAAGGTAAATGAAATCAACGTCAATCTCAGTGGCATGAATGATCGAGTCGAAGGAATGTTCCAAAAACAGGCGAATCTCATTGAATCGACTGCGAGCAAACAAAGCCAGCACTACGTTAACGCGATTAACAGCATGAATCAAAATATCAACAGCCTCGGGAATGTGATTCGTACTTTGGTTGGCCAACAAACCAAGATACTCAGGAATGAGGAAGTGTTGAGGGTGATTGCAAGTGAGCTCGGAGATCTCAAAGAGGTCAAATCCTCTGTAAAAAGCTTTGGTAACCAAATCCGTAATCTGGTCGAACAGCAGAAGATGATTCTGGCCAATATTTGGAACCTTAATCAGAAAAAAGATAGCAACTTGGATCGTGAGTTGTTAGGAAGACTGGCTGTGTTGAGTCGAACTGTTGATACGTTGGTAGATAAGCAATCGACTTTATTGAATGGAGAGGTTATCAGCGCTGCCTCTAAGGAAATTCTACAGAGAATCGGCAGCCTGAACCAAAGATTCAACTCCATTAATGGCAGTCTAGGCTCCATCAGTGATTTGCAGAAACAACTGGTTTATGTCAGTCGCAATCTACTCAACCAGGATATGTCTCCCAAGATAGCCACATACTTGAGTGAATTGAGAAAGAGATTCAATGATTTAATCCAGGTTGTTGCCTCCATTTCAGACTCCCAACGGGAATTGATGGGTCGGAAAGAACTTCTGAATATCCTGAGGACACATTCTAGAGACATTCGAACTGTGGGCCGTGCCGTTCAAGCTGTTGATGAAAAGGTCGGGGTTCTCATTAACCAGCAAAAGGAACTCTACGACTTGATTGAGAGGAAGGGTTACAACAAGCAGAGCCCGGATGGCCGAAATGGCTATTCAATCATCATGACGCGTTTGCAAGGGCTCGAGAAGTCTATTGGGCTTCTCCTTGCAGGACACAGAAGACTAGAAGAGATTGAGAAGAGCAATACTAAGCAGGTCACTGGGCAAATCAACGGCTCGACTCAGTTCCTCGGCGATAAACTTGGTAGGCTCTCTGCGTTTATTGATCAGATTCGCGCCGAACAGCAAAGCATCATTGGTATCGTGCAGAACACCAATGCCGTATCAAGTGAAATCATCAACCGAGTTACCAAGGTTGATGGGGATATCAAAAATCTTGATGATGTGCTCAGACAGTTGGGGCAAGAACAGCACGAGGTCAACGTTAAAGTCACTCAACTTCTCGGCCTTCCACAAGACCTAAAGGAAGTCAAGCAGCGCTTGGTGTCTCTGAGCAACCTCACCAACAAGCTTATTAACCAGCAGATGCAATTATATCAAGTCACCGTCGACGGAAATAGACAACCGGACGTGAACGTTCCGAATCAGCCCGGCAACTATGACCGGGCTCTTCGCTATCGCCTGTCGGAACTGTTCCAGCTAATGCAGCAGCTCACCATTCAGCAGAACAGTCTGATGAAAGCAGAAAACAAAAACTCTCAGAAGCATAGCCAAGAGATTTCTGCTTTGGCCTCCAGGGTCTTCAAAGTCGAGCAGACCGTCACAAGTCTACTGGGAGAGCAACAACGACTCCTCGAGCGGAACTATAAAGATAGCATTGGTGGCCTCAAGACTCTGGATAATAAGTTCGACCTGCTGAACGAGGCAGTAAGACAGCTGGTGGATCAGCAACAAAAGATAATGAAACTTGCTGGTCTGGGCCGATTGGTGGTGCAACAATCCAAGGATATTCGCGGTGTTAGAGACAAATTGACGATCTTAACTGACGTTGTTAATCAGCTAGTGAATCAGCAAAAGGACCTGTTGGTACGCACCAGATATGAGCAGGGCTATATCACCAACAACGAGTTGGAGAGGAAATTCGCCGAACTCAAGGATACCGTACTCAACATTGTCAAGCAGCAGCGAATCATAGTTGAGCGGGATATTTACCAACGAGAGCGTAATGGTTCCGACAAGTCCGATAATTCTGGGGAATCGATCTCTTCAAAGTTGGAGTATCGAGTGGAGCAAGTGACCGACTTGATGAAACAATTGGTACTGCAACAAAAAGAAACAATCCTGCATCTCTCCAGGAAATCCTCCTCCAATAGTGTGCGTGACATTGGCCAAATTAGCTCGAAGATCCTCCAACTCAATGAGCTGACAAAGCAACTCTTTGCGGAGCAAACCTCTGTGATCCAACGAGGATTTGATTCGCTGTCGAAGCAACAGGTTACAGGCTTCCAGAGGATCGATTATCAGCTGGAGGATCTGAGAAGCGAGCTCAAAAAGTTCTCGAACCGTGGCAATGATGTGCTGGATCGTCGTATCCAAGCATTGTCGCAACAACAGTCTCGAGATACCAACCAATTGAACAACCGCCTAAGTCAGATCAGCAAGATGTTGGAACGAATTGCTAAACGCCCTGCCCCTCAGGAAAACAAAGGCCTGACCGAAATCCGCGCCAAGTTGAACCGACTAGAAAATGCCATTTCTCGCATACTTGGGAAGCTGGACAAAGGCGGTAACGTTCATCTCTCACAAGAGCAAATTGAAGAATTGATCCGAGTTAGCCACCGCCTACCCAACATCAACAAGTCCGTGGAAAATTTGGCCTTGATTGAGGAAATAGGGGATCCGGACTATATTCAGGAATTGGTCGAGGTGGAACAGTCGTTGGACGAATACGGTAAAACTGTTGTCGGAATTAGCGGATCGATGACAGAAACATCGATGGACGCCGGTGATGGATTTGTGAGCAATGACTTGGATGTTCTCGATATCAATTCTGACGGCTTGTTTGGAGATGACGATCTGGGCCTGAGTCAGGTTGGGGATACTATTGTTGTGAAAGGGTCTGTCGTTTCGCAACGCAGAGTTAAGTCCCGCAATAGTCGCGGTCATGGTCATAGTCTTGGTCGTGGTCGTGGTCTTGGCCGTAATCGTGGTCTTGGTCGTGGACAGAGCAAAATGGTCCGTGGTAGGAATGCCGGCTATGCTACTGGTTCCTCAAAGAGTGTTAGAAAAGGCAAATCTGCAACGAGGTACCGACATTCTTCAGGCCTTAAACATTCTGTATCCAAAGCTACGACTGGAAACCGCCGGGCATACAACAGCCCTAGCTCCCTGCACAATGGCTACGAGTATCGTCAAGGCTTCTGGTATCCCGAAAACAAACAATTTGAGAAAATTAGTCAAGGATATTGATTGGAATATGAGACCAGTATCTCAAGTCTTAAACAATCATGCAGAAATACAATAAATTTAGATCGTTCTTTTGTTGAGTACATTTTGATTACCATTGGTTTATGTGATGCCCTTTTTCTCATGGCGAGGAAACCTTGAATAACAGCAGCTCTCAGAAGGAAGCATTTATGCATACAACTAATCCACTAATCGCAGAAGTTAAGCAATCAAAATGATTTTCCAATTCGTGGATACTAAACCACTATCTCTAGCCAATTTATTGACGAAATATCTAGCTTTGACTTGCTTGTAGTGAGCTGAACTTTCTTGGAGAATCAGCAGAGAATAAACGACCAGGTTATGAGCTCTCAACATTACATCCCTCCGATTGTAAGCAGTATTCAATATGCTACACGAACCCTGTGTACTGCTCATATCCTAGCCTGACTAAAACAAACCTTTGCTTATTCTCGAATAGAATTTCGGCATGATTGAAGAGGATTTATATCGTTCGGGGCAACCAAATGAGCTGAACTTCCCATTTCTGGAGAAACTCGGTCTTCGAACGGTAGTTTGGTTAGCACCGGAGGAACCCAACCAAAGATTGTAAGATTTATCCAAGTTGATATATATATGCATTCTTGGGGCACACCGAAACTCGCTCTTCCCCAAACACCATCCCTGCCTTTTTAACACCAGCATTTCTTTGCTAGCTTGGACTTTGTCGATGATCAAGATATTCAATTGCATCATTTGGGGGTGGTTAACACCGTCAATGCCTGGGATCCTATTACCGAAGAAGTGGTTTTGGAGGCCCTGGAACTTATTCTCGAACCCAGGAACTACCCCATGATTGTTATGTGTAACTTAGGCCGACATAGAACAGGTAGGGGAGTTTCCAAGTTCTGGTGATTTCACCTCACTGTGTGGACTCAACGGCCTCTCCATACTAGGCACCATCGTTGGGTGTTTACGTAAACTCCAGAGATGGAATCTGACGTCGATTTTTGAGGAATATCGTCGCTACGCTGGACAGAAAGTGCGTGTGCTGAACGAGCAATTTATTGAATTGTTTGATATCGATTTGGTCCGTGTTACTTTGCACCCGCCCAAATGGCTTTGATTTAACAATGGCATAAATATTACTCGAACCCACGAAAATATCCGCTGAAGCCCATCCCCTCCCACAGATTCTATTCACAACGCTTTCTCGCGAGCCCTCAACCACCGGTTCTAAGGGTGCACCGTGTGTTAGAGCCAGATCAAATAAACAAGAAATATAGAACTGGACTTCCGTAGTAAATCGGCATCTATATTTTTGGACCATCAAGAATGCGCCCAACTACTACGCTCAGTTGATTAATAGCGAATAATAGAGTAATACAGCCATTAGAAGGGTTCTTGACAAGGACGAAAAAGTAACTATTGACAATAACTAAAGAAAATTTCCATACATCATATGAATAGGGCAGCCAGAGAGATCGAGGAAGATTGGGAAGACTTCGGGTTGAATATGGAACAGATCGTAAGTAGAGATTGCTGCCTAAAAATCGGCGAATAGGTGACGATAGTTGTCTTCGGTCACCAGACCGTAAACCTCTTGCGACTCCTGGTACATGTCAAAATTGCTGGTGTCTCCATCCCCTGACACGATGGGGATTATTGGTGGCTGGACCTCAAGCCGTGACAGCTTGTTCCAATCGATTTCCGCAAACCACGGATGCCGCTTGATGTCCCACACACCATTCTTCAGATTGCCGAATCGCTTGGTCAGATCCGGCGTGGTTAATCGCTTGATCAAGTCCCGTGCCGTTAGATCGATATGGGGTGGCCATCTGATCTTCCCGGCCAGAATTTTCTCGTACAGCTTGAAATGATCGTCGTCATAAAATGGAGGAAACCCAGCGAGCAGCTCGAATATGAGAATCCCAAGGGAGTACCAATCAACGGCCTTGCCGTAGCCCTTGGATTGGATTATCTCCGGTGCTAGATAGTCAGGCGTTCCACACAATGTCCAAGTGATGTCTGGGACAAGCTTGGAAAATCCAAAATCCGTGATCTTTATATGGCCTTGCGCGTTGATCAGGATGTTCTCCGGCTTGAGGTCGCGATATATTATGTCAAGCGAATGCAGGAATTCAAATGCCAACACCACCTCAGCTGCGTAGAATTTAGCCACGTAAGCAGGAAATCTCTGCGGTCAGTTTACGAGTTAGTTTGTAGTGTGGATGAGCCGTGATTCATGGAACAAACCTGAAATTTTCGGATGTAGCTGAAGAGTTCTCCACCGGGTACATATTCCATGATCATGTATATATTGGCAGTGTCCTGGAAGGTGCCAAGCATGTTGACAAGAAAAGCGTTGTTGCAGGTGTTAAGGACACTGCGCTCGTTGTTGACATGCTCGACTTGCTTCAGGCGGACCACCTCGGTCTTTTTTAGTACTTTCATCGCATAGAATCCGCCGTTGGCCTTCATTTGAACGAGGTGTACACGACCAAATGAGCCAGTCCCAATTGTGCGCAAAATAACAAAGTCGGACAGATGGAAAACGGGCCTGTCAACGGTGGCATTAGGCATGGGGGCAGGGTAGCTTTGGCCACTTGTGGTGTTGGGAATCGGCTGGTTCGAAGGAGCGGCGTTATGAACGCCAACCTGATGTGCAAATGGCGGCGCGTAAGGGTGAACACCTGAATTGATAAGCATTTGTTGGTTGCCTGAAAGGGATATATCGGATTCGGCTGAGTTGGGTAATGTATGTTGTTGAGGTTTGAAGGAAGACTTATCTAAAAGCTTATTTAAAAAGTTGGTCATAATAAGTTAGACGATAAGGACCACTGTGTAGGCTCAATTATAAGAGGTGACGAAAAATCAACCGTACGTCAGTATGGACTCCCAACTGTAATATCAAAAAGACGGTCAAAGAGAAGTATCTTGGAATGAAGCTCAGTAATCTAGTAGATGCAATAGAGGAATGTTGTCGGAGCAACCCTCAGATGTGGAGCTGCCTCTTTCTTATTCTTGTCAGCCGTTTGGCTCTCGTTTACGCAATCATTGAATTAATTAGCTCACAGTTTTCATTGTATATTTGGGAGTAGTTGAGCTCCAGTAATATGGGTGAATGGGAAACAAATCATCTGTAATATAAGCACAGAATATAACACGATTCAATCGTTCCTGATTCACTCAATGATATTCTGAAAGGTTTTGGATCGCTGCTGCTCGCGTCAGTGTGCCATCTTACTGGACACAAAGCGCTCCGTTTTAGCCTACCCTTTGCACATACGCCATCCCGATCGTTTTTGGGCTCGTAAGAACAATAGATCTGGAGTCCTGGCCAGCCGGGATTGGCTATGTATGATGCTGGAATTATGGGGAACTTGGAAATAGCTGCAACTGTAGTTTCAAATGTTATCAAATCACTGATTATCCATACTAGGCCGGTTCCTAAAGCTAGTCATGACTCATTCCTTTTGCAACAACAATCAGACTTTCATACAGTGTGTGGGATAGGGAAATGGACGCATTGAACCCATTTGTAAGCGTTGGCTATATGATGTATTAGCTCAGCACGGGAATCTGGAGTCCAGTCAACTAAGCTTTCGCTGTGATTGCTTCCTTGAAGTGACCCGATCATTCTGCATTGTCTCCCAGATTTGATTTTGGAACGAGGTCATTGTACACATAAGCATGAGTAGACAATAAGGGGGGTGATAGAAAGCGGTCCATTTGGACAATGCGCACCAGGCACTCAGCACACATTGTTGATTCCTGCTCTATTGCCAGCGTATCTCAGATTATCCACGGTTTGATTCGCGTCGAAGGCCAGGCCCAAGCCGCACTATGAATTCTTCTCCACATCCCTGCACCCGCCTCATCTGATTTTGGCCGACCCCCACTGAGCCATATTGAGCATAGCTTGGGGCTTTTGTAAATTAAGTAGGGAGAGTGCGTGTGATCAAAGGGGCTTGGCACCAACCAACCCATGTCCGCTGTTGGTTTTTTAATTGACAATCTTGAATCAAAAGGGAGCCTTCTGGTATTCCGAGCCTGTGACCTGATTACGCTTTCTCCAGAAACAAGCTGGTTACCCCGAAGATCTGATCAGCTTTACTTGAGCTCCACAGCTGATGCATTCTTGACAATGGCAGCTGAGCTCTAGAGTCATTTCAGCACCGAACCATCCTTGAAACACCGGAAGAGGTCATTTAATTTGGACCAGGAAGTGTGTATTGTTTTGTTTTGGCGCTATTTGGTTCTCCGTGAGCAATTCCCAGGCGTGGTGCCTCTATAATTCGTGTTGCACATGTTCCCCAAGGCAAATCGAATAATTCAGCGTCACCTTCTAAATATGGATGATTCAAAACTCTATTTTATACAAACAACTCGCCTCTGCGCGCAAAAGAGTGCATAAGACTTGATATTTTATGTTTCCTTTGGCAAGCTGTATCCCAAGGCGGCTTACCCAATCACAACATGTTCTGTAAAAGCAGTGCTTGGCTGGGTTGGATTGATACGAATGCCCATACCGAAATTTTCGTTTCACTGGCCAATCATCGTGCCGCTGGACTATGATTCTATAACTAGGTCAGATTATATAGTGTTACCTTCTATTTCAGCGCTCGAAACATGGTTGACAAAAACGATAAGGAACGAAGCACTCCAAGAGTGGAACGCCACCATGATAATGATTCTTCAAGCGATTCCGAGGGGAGTGATCCCTATGCCGATAGAGATTACAATAAATTTCCAAGTTTTCGTCGCAAACTAGAAGTTCCTGGAAACAGGTTGATTGAGAATCCGACCATTGAAGCATTTGCGAAACTCATTCAGGACAAAAAAGGTCATTTCTCCGAAACGTAAGAAGCCCATCTTTAATGTGTGCTAATCAAAGTATAGTTAGTAAGATACTCGTTCTGACGGGAGCTGGGATATCAACGTCAGCAGGTATGTGATGTATGTTGATTTATCTACAGTTCCGTTTTTAAAGGACATGGCTGTTTATAGGCATCCCTGATTTTCGTTCACCTGGCACTGGGCTCTACGACAATCTTCAAAAATTTGAGCTTCCTTACCCTGAGGCCATCTTTGACATCCGCTACTTGCAGGTATAAAGAGGTACTTTTATCCTCCTCTGTTGAGATGTTTCTAAAAGCATTCTCGAAACCCCAGAAAAAACCAGAGCCCTTTTATCTGTTGGCAAAGGAGCTGTATCCAGGCAATTTCAAAGCAAGTATACTAAAATGCTGCTGCATTCCAACATCTCACTAATGCTTTATATCCAGCCTACCCTCTCTCATTACTTTATTAGATTGCTGCACGAGAAAGGTCTACTTCTGCGAAATTTCACCCAGAATATAGACACTCTAGAGCGCGTAGCAGGCTTAGACTCGGATAAGATTGTGGAGGCACATGGCTCATTTAACACTGCACACTGTATTCAATGCGACGAGGAGTACGAACAAGAGTGGGTCAGAGGTGATTATCAACGTTCTGGATAACTATGGGTTTTCTCTGGGCTAATGTCACCAACTTAAGACCGCTTGCTTAACTCGCAAACGCCAAGATGCAATACATGCAACGGTCTGGTTAAACCGGATATTGTCTTCTTTGGAGAACAGTTACCTGATCGATTCTTTACCTGTGCCCAGGAGGTACGTGATTCCCTTGATTTCCGCTTCAAAGCCCTAACCTTTTAGAAATAGGATTTCAAAAACTGTGACATGCTGATTGTGATGGGAACCTCTTTACAGGTGCAGCCCTTCGCTAGTTTGATCGATCAAGTATCTCCCAATGTGCCACGACTGCTTATCAACAGAGAAGTTTGCGGGGTGGTAGGTGTGGGTTCGAATCCTCAACAGCGCTCATGAGTAGTAACCGGATTGCATACAACAAAGTATAATGGCACTAGATCTCGTGGGTTTGATTTTGAAGGAATACGCCAACAATACCAAAGAGATGCCCTCTACCTAGGAAGCTGTGATAATGGCTGCCGAAGATTGGCTGAGCTACTTGGTTGGAAGGTACCCTCCTCGCACCATCTCTTCTGTTCGTTGATCCCATTTTAAAATGCATTTTCCAACGGAAAGACGGAGCTACTCGAGTTACGCAACTCCTCTATTGAAGCCTTTGAAAAGATCTGCCCCGAGACGCCCACTCCACAGCAAAAACTGGATGATATTGCAGACTCACTATCCCACGAGCTCCAGACCAAGGCTAACATCTAATGACTCTCATGAAGTGTATTGAATGATTGTTAATGGTAGTATGTGCGAAATATATGTGTTACACAAGAATGATTTGTAATTATGGATATATAATGCAGAAAGACTTGATTTGTGCTTTATGCCATCAGTTGACACGCGCCGGCTGTCATTATCATCACTCAACGGTCACGTGACTAATCAGGAAAAAAAGCACTTTCATAGGCACTGGAGAATTGAGCAAATGGGACTCGGGGGCATCTCATAAAACTAAGATTGCCGTCAGGGTGGGTTTCCCCCTTTTCCGAGAGTAGATTTTTTGCACTGTGCAAGATAAGCGTAAGTTCACGAATTCAATAAAAGTTATTCAGGGTGGATGGATGAACAGCATCCCATCCACCGTAGCCCGTTTGTCATCGAGGAAGATTCTTATTCATTACTTTGGAAATGAAGTCATATAGCCATGTCTGCTGCTAATAAGATTGTCAAGCCCACTGGCGCTGCTCCCGCTGATGAGACCGAGCTTTTGGTCGCTCAGGCTCTTTTCGACCTGGAAAACAGCGTTCCTGAGTTGAAGAAGGAACTTCGTCCTATCCAAATCTCCGCTGCCAAGGAGGTAGGGTTCAGCGCAACAACCTCCCATCCACCACTCAGGTACTCAACCAATTCTCACTGTAGATTGAAATCGGAGCCGGCAAGAAGGCCATTGTTGTTTTCATCCCCGTTCCTTTGTACAAGGCCTTCACCAAGGTTCAACAAAGACTTACCCGTGAATTGGAAAAGAAGTTCTCCGACCGTCATGTTTTGTTCATTGCTCAACGTCGTATCATGCGCAAACCTACTCGTCGCTCCCGTGCTAAGCAAGCTCGTCCCAGATCTCGTACTTTGACTGCTGTTCACGAAAAGATTCTCGACGATATCGTCTTCCCTACCGAGATCATTGGTAAGCGTACCCGCGTCAAGGTTGATGGTAGCAAGGTCACCAAGGTCTTCCTCGACAACAAGGACTCTGGCTCCCTTGAATACAAATTGGACACTTTCTCCTCCGTTTACAGAAAGTTGACCGGAAAGGATGTCGTGTTCGAGTTCCCTACCCAACAACTTGAATAAGTCGATGTGGTTGCAGATCTCCTTTGAGAAGATATCTGGTCAAGTATTCATTTTTATGAATAGATGAAGCCTTAATAAATACCACCTGGGTTACTACAGTTGTGTTTCTTGTGACGTTTCAGGCCAACTACTCGATTCGAAGCCGCTCCAATATACATTTATTAATTGAAGTATTTGTGTTGTCGTTGTGATTGGGGTTGAGCAAACCGAGATGACTATTGTAATGATACATATATAGAATACAACAGTAGGAACAAAACTATGTAATCCTCCAAAATCCTCTACTCAGTAGAAGATATGATGGGTTGCGCGTCTGGGCTCTTCTTGACACCCTTCTTCTGATTGCGCGACCTGGATGATACCGAACTGGGCTTCGAGCCCTGCGATGCTTTGCTTCGCCGAATACTGTTGCGATCGTCATCACTGGTGGGTGGGGTAATAGGGCCTGAGCTGCGATCGTTGTTTGTGGGGCGTTTCTTAGCCTCGGATGTTTGGTTCGAGACGTGAGCTGTGCGATTCTTGACCATGCCATTAGAGCGTGGTTCCCTGCTAGTTTTGGGGGGCTTCTGAGTCCGGGTGGGATTTTGCTTGATCTGCAGTGCGCCTAGCCCGCTCGATAATTCCTTTATTGTAGCTTTGGAAGGCTGGCTCTTGGTTTTACCTCGGTACGATGTTCTCGCAGAGCTGGAATCCTTCTTGGTGGTATCCTTCAAATCCCCATTACTGGCGGATTTCTGGGCGCGTTTGCTTTTCAGAGGAAGTTTCTGCTTATCAGTCTCCACGAGTTCTATTATACCAATAGTGTGTTGAATGGGCTCGTTGTCCGGGTGGAGTGATTCCTTCTGTTTACGCTTGGTTTTCGTTTTGGTATGGGATATCTGAATGTCCACTTGGCTGGAGTCCTCCAGAACTTGTACTGATCGTCCAATGGTATCTTTTTGAACTATTATGTCGGGTCCTTGATGCTCAACCGCGATCTTCTCCTTGATGTCCAGAGCATGCGTGACAACGGTATCTGCTACGGGCAGAGAAGATGCCTCAGTCAGTTGATTGGTTTTGCCACGCTGGTTGCGTGGTTTTTTGGGCTTGGCCTGCTGGTTGTTGGCTAGACCAATGCTTTGTAGAATGCGACCAGCATCTACATCAAAGGAGTAATCACTCTTCTTTTCAAAAAGCGTTTCGACAGTGCAATTGCCAGCTTGGAACAAACCAACCACGCGCTTCATCTCACTGACAAGGCTCTTTTCCCCAAATTTGCTTGCCGTACAGGCAACGTTGCGTTCCAGGTCGAAAGGGTCTTCGACATAGAGCAGATAATCGCGGTTCCTCCAGATTTCCTTCACTGGCATGACTTTACCGGTACGGATAGAGACCATCGAGTCTGGAGTTTTGATGATACCCAAGTAGAAGACACAAAATTGGACAAACAACTCTACTACACTTGGCATAGTTAAATCGGACGGCTTCTTGAAGTAAAGCGTGAGAATGTTGAGCTCTTTAAAATAGGTGATATCTGCGTAGTTCATGGGAGGCTCAGCTTGCTTCTTCTTACCGCCATTGCCGGTTCGTTTCTTGAATTGGGTAGGGATGAGGAGTTGCTCCTCTTTCAAGTCCAGACTGATCTGTTGAAGTGAAGGTAAGATCGGCTCGTCGATGTTTTGTAAAAAGAATATCGCCATAAGCACATAGCAATAGGAGCTATAAGATCCTTTTCATTGGGCAAGGGGTTATTACGTCGCTAAAAACATGATACGCAGACAAAGGGTTACCTCCACTCGATGAATTAATCCCCCGACGCTTCGCCCAGTGCTGCGACATTCCATAAGTATTGGCAGAGCCCAAGTGCATTAAGAGAAAGCCTACCTTGATCAACATGATCAGCTTCTTGACTCTATCATCAATCGAGAGATAGTCCTTGATCATTTGAGAGTTGTGCACGCCCAGCGTGTTATTCACATTGATGTCGCATGAGATGGAGCTATCACGAAGAAAAGAAATCAATTCCAGCACGGATACAGAGGCGCTGTTGGAGGTTCCATACTAAACCGGGTCATAAAACTTGACGATAGGGACACGTGCGCCAGAAATTGGGACGACATGTCGCATACCCGCTTCAACCAAAAGTTAATACCCTGAACCTTGGTCACCAGGAACCAGGACACTAACCTTGACGAAGAATCTTTGCCAGTAGTTTGACATTTACTTTATCATCGTTTTTCTCTGTTTCAAGGGCAACGTCGCAATCACTTCCCCCAAAGTCTAATCCAGTGACGGAGGACCTAGAGCATAGTGAGTGTCAGCAAAGACCAGCGCTTACTCAGGGGGGATCATATATGTCATACCCAAATAAATGTGCGGTGATTTGTTTTCCAGGGAGGTGGGTGTTAATAAGTTTCTGTATCCTATTTAAGAATTGAACTCTACGTTCACGAGCTTTGTCTGAAGAAATGATGCTCTGCATATACATAGTAAATATCATGCTTGAACAGCCATTGACACCAACCCAAAGTCCATGATGTACTCTCTTACCTTCAGCAAAATATTGGCGTGGAGGTTCAGCTGATCAAGGTTGCGCGCCCGAATGCTGTGGACGCTCTCCGGATGAGTGGCTATACTAGTATTTGACGCAGCGAGGGTAAGCGGTTGTGGCATATCGAGAGTGTTACGAGTAAATAACGTGTAAACACCAGAAAGAAATGCAATTCTGATTAAAATTGATTCCCCTACCCATGGATTATTTAAGAGTAAAGCATCTCAAAAACATTTCATGAGATTTCATCCATAGCGCTTGGTTGCCCTTTGTGCATACTTGTCACATGAGGGATTATTGATTAACCCTTCGATCGCACTTCTGCGTACCACTACAGTCATACGCATCAAATCAACCTCATTAGATGCCAACATGCGAGTAGAATCAAGTTCAAAGGTAGCCCTTGGTGCTGACAGCCATACAACAGCGATCATGCTCTCGAACAACCACTTCATTACGCATATCGAAGTCGTGTATGGGAATAAACCTCTCTCCTTGGGGCAAAAATTCTACTCCTCGATTCCGGATCAGTCGATTAGGTCTAGAATGCACTGATGCGGATCAGATATATTCTGATATACCCCGGTTACGGATTCTGACAAGATCCATCAATGCGGAAAAGCTCTTTGTCCATAGTTACCAGCCCCGTTCCTGTGTTTGTTCCATATCGTGTAACTTCATATCATAGAAACGGGGTTAGTACCAATGCATACTAATCAAGAAACACGGGGGCTAATGAGTGGTGACTACGCTGTGTAAAATCATCCAAGGTCCATTGGCTCCGCTGCCACAAAAACATAGCGGTTCGAGTGTTGTAACCTGGGATTCGGTGAGAGAGCACCGTAAAAATTCTGATTTGCCTTGTCTAGACATGCCCAGCTTCTGTGTACACCTGGCACGGAAATCTATATTTTTACAGTGAAACCCGAGGTGCGATCATCAACCATGCCCTCTACACTGAAACCTCAATGAACTCGATGATTAAATGGGATTTGTATCATGTCGAAGAGTGACAAAAATACACTACTTGGATCTGGCAAACCCTACGCCGGGAATCACTATCATCCGACTGATGTTTCCTCTGATTAGCTCCTGAGCGTGGCCTATAGCTGTTGATACCATTTTAGCATTAACTTCTGGGCAGCATGGGAAAATTAGATTTGAAGATAGCCTGAGACAAAACCAGGGTCCATTGGTAAATGCTGATCGTTTATATGAAGTTTAATAGATCTATCGTTCTCCAACCCAACGTTGATACGCTTTGAGTCTGTTAGCACAGTTGGAATACACCAATGAAGGACAAAAAGTCTCGCAGGATACCGAGGGCGATTGGCAGCGTATTACATGACTAGTAACTGGGCTATTTCTCTGCTATGCTTCACCCGAACCATCATGCATGAGTGGCTGCGAGCTTTTGCTCTGTTTTTCACATTGAACCATTTCAGATAAAGCTGAGACCAAGCTGAATGCTCGATATTTTTGTTCATCGGAGATGGTATCCTCGGGTTTCCGACGTGACAAATACGAGAATCATGATGGGTAGCCTAGTTCTCTGGGCAGAGTTCCCTCAGGGCGGCTTGCCTGAGTGTAGGACAGTCGAGCTACATGCAGCCCTCTCGACCAACATGGAAGATTTTCCACAATATGCGGAAGCCTCTTGGACGAATCTGCTAAAGCGAAGCAGTCTTCACATCCCAATTCGAGTGCTATAATATCATGGGTAATCCTAATACACAGACCATAAATAACCGACATGAGGTCAATAGAGCCTAGGAACGTTTTTCACCATTACCTAATGATACTAATTTAGCTTCCAAAGATATGTTAATAGACATCCATTCAATTGCCGATCGTTCTTTTCATCTATGTCGTCATCCTTGGACCCCTGACAACAAGGATGTCTTAGAACAGGGTCTCTCGGGAAAAGTGGTCAGTGACTATCTCGAGTATAAAATGGGAGACTGGCTTCCATCTTATGGCAAGGTATATCCAACCTGTTCATTTGCCTATTTCGTTCACGTTGAACAAAATGTTGACAAAAATTCGTCGATCCAGCGAGTTGTCTGATGTCGCATTGCCGCCTCCACCATACAAGTTGCGCAAAACTCAAAGCTTGTGCCTTGGTCGCCACGAGTTTTTGTTCGGCGACACTAGTAAACAAGCGGCACTTGATATACATGGACAGTTCACCACCATTCCATGCTTCGATAGCAAAGAAGACACCTTAAAACGCATATCGCCACAAACGCTTCAGCGTGTTCTTCACGGCGAATTCCAACCTACATATGATCAACTGATCATCGTTGATTGTCGTTTCCCATATGAATACGCCGGGGGTCACATCGAAGGTGCCGTGAACCTCAGCACCAAAGACGAATTAGAGAACCATTTGCTAGAGAATTTCGACTTCAATAAGCGTACGGTGATCATATTCCATTGTGAATATTCGTCGCAGCGCGGCCCGAGGATGGCCCTGCACTTGCGCAGTAGAGATCGCGAGTTGAATTCCATGGACTATCCAAACCTATACTTCCCTCAGCTATACATCCTAGATGGTGGATACCGCAGTTTCTATTCCCAAGTCAAAGAGTTCTGTGTGCCTCAAAGCTACATTGAAATGAATGACGAAGGGTATCTGTCTGAATGCAAATCAAGAATGATGCAGTTCAAAGAGAGCTTCACTTCGCGTCGAAACAAGCAGAGGTCCTCCAGCCTGACACACTCCACCTCAGTAGAGGCCAAGTCCTTGTTAGGCAGACAATCGGTTCGACGAGCATCACTCCTAAGTCGCCTCAGACCGGGATCTTCTTTGGGTCACGCCACTTTCTCCAACAACACACCATCTAACCAAAGCCTCCCAAGGTTGCTGATCAATGACCCTGAGAGATTATTGGTTTCACCATTCATTCTCAATCCAACAACACCAAGCGTAGTGCCTACCTTCTCGCCACTCTAAGTAGTTTCATTCCAATAAGTACCTTATTAGAAGTCTGCCGACCTGTATCATAGCCCATTCAAAACTCCTTGATTTCGTTACTGATAGCAATATATCATCATTTGTCTATAAACCGTTAGAAACCCACATATGTAACTTGTATATAAAAATCGGATAAAACGGCCATTGTAAAAAAAGGGAGCAGCACTACACTACATTAGCATCACTACTAGATAAGTGCTTGGTAACTGAAGGTCAGCAGCAGGTGCATATGCTTGTACTACCTGTCGATACCAATATCCATTGGCCCGCATCCTCATGACTACTTCGAGGGCGTAGGTGGCAAGAATGGTACGAAGTTCCCAGGGAATCAAAAATGGCAGGCTCTTTTATGTAACTGGAAACCTAACGCTCATGTCTGGTTGAGACAGATGAAATTCTGGTTTACGCTTTCTGGGGAAACTCGGTATATAATGATTACTTCACAGCCGATTCATCATGGCGTACATTACAGTAGGGTCATCAGACATAAAGCCGTTTCTGTCTCCGCTCCGACTTCCCCCAGGTAAATAGGAAGGCTGAGATGCGTTCATGTTGTCGATACCACTATTCTCCAAGTTGAAAGTAATTTGGATGTCCGGGGTGCTACCACCTGATTTTGCTACCAGGCAGATGCCGTATACCATCGAAGTTCTACACCCAGCCCCCTATTCTAGTGTATGGATCGCAATTCAATACTCTGATCAAGATTTTTCGTGCGGAGATGAAATGTGGAATTTAGATTGGATGTTTCAGGAACCCGTTCAGCATTACACAAGGCTGGGCATAAAATTAAATTGGCCATGACATGTGGTGACAGTCTGGCGATTTTTACAGGCCGACTAATGTTGTCAGGCAGAGTTGACTCGATGAAGGTGTCTGGTTTCAGTGGCACCATGGTGATGTCAACTAGAAAATCCCCATGACATCAACTGGAAGTTGGTGATGAGATAAGCGTCGCCACTTAAAAGCCAATGATCATCTGAGCCAAGGTGGTATGTGTGAACTCAGCAGGGAATGGATCGATTTCTGAGTTGTGTTAATTAAGATTGCCCACTCATAATGCTTGTCTATTCACCATTAACAACGAGCACACCTTTGAATGATCCCGTCCTTACAAAGGTTCTCCCGTTTGAAACAGGAGGTCTTAAACAATGCGAGTCCCTGACTCCCCTGATGAATCCTATACCATATCAGACTTTAAATTGTGGTCAAAGTGCGGTCCACGTTACGGTGATATATTGGCCATTTTCAGCAAAATTCGTAGTGGCACTTTTGAATTTCTCAAACGGAGCCTTCCGCCATTGTATGATCCTACCTCATTAGACTCGTACATACCCAAAACGATATACTACGGACATCTGAACTTTGTACTTTTTATGGAGGAAGGAACGAAGCAACAAATGGCATCTACAAAGGTAGGCCTGCCATTATCCATAATCTCTTGTGGTTAACAGAATGCAAGGAACTCCTAGATCCATATGCCATCCAGGCTTGGGAAACTACCGAGGCAACCACAACTGATTATACTTCAATATTCAACACTTACATTTAGCTGCTATTTCAGCTCCGCATTGCTTGAATGTTCTAAAATTGAAGCGTTTCCAAGCCAAATTCTCACTTCAATAAATATTTGTATTAGCTGTAGTAAATTTTATAATTACCCCTAAATATTCAGCCAACTTGGTCACTTAGATCATTGTCTACAAATCTTAGTGAATTCTGCCCAAATTTCTTGTTGGGATCTACTTGGAATATACTCAGTTAGCCAAGCTATTCTCTACAGCTTCCTATGTAATGCAATTTCTAATGTTTATGTGTTTAGCTCATACATGAAAAGTTGCATTTCTGCCAAATTTATATATACTTGACTGTCTTGAAATATGGTAATAGGGTACTTTTGATATAGATCAACATCTTTAAAGTGCTTTCCCAGTTGAACTATTCATTTTGTGGCCTTACAGGCTTCCATATACTCAGCCTATATGGTGGAAAGTGCTAGGTTGCCTCTTTAAAGTACTCTATCAAGAATAATCTGGTCCTGCAGGTGGATTCAATGCAGATGAGCTGTCAAGATCCTGCAATGAGGCTATCACAATGCCAGCAGCTCAGAGTTCTGGGCCCTCTTAGGAAGGTTCTAGTAGGATCTTGATGGTATCCCTATAAAAGATAGTTTGGTCTAGCAGGTAGATCCAGTCCAGATCTGCCGTCAAGATCCTGCAACAAGGCTATTATAATGCAAGCAGCTTGGAATTATTGACCCTCTTTATGATCTTATGATGGGATTGTAATGGTGTTTTGCTGATTCCTCTGCTAAATAGGTAAATAAACTCAACAGTGTTTTGGTGGTCCTATGATGGAATTTAAGTGGCATTCTAACAATCTTATCATGGCCATAAATTCTAATGGGAAGCTTCCATAGAATGTTCCATTGTGTAATGTTGACTTGGAGCTTTGAAGAAGTTGCTATAATGTAGTAGAACTTTCTAGAAGGAACTGGGATTTCTTCACTAACTTGATTTGGCTACATAATTGGAGACCAGGGATGTCATGTGATCATGGCACTATTCTCCTCTTTTGAGGGGCTCTCCTCAAGCTTTTGGCTTTGGCTTGTTGGGGTATATCTGGTGGAATAGTGCAACTAGATCTTGGCAGTTTGTTAGGTTTGCTGCTGGTTCCCAAGTTTGATCATTTGGGCTGTAACCCACCCAATCTACCAGATAGTGAAGTTGGGATCTGATGTACTCTGAATCCAACACTTGCTGAGCTTCAAACTCTTGGTGTTTGTCCACTTGGATGGCTGGGGGATTTGCTGGGTGCTGGTTGGGTAGAGTACTTTCATGGAATGGTTCTAGGAGGGATACATGGAATGTGTCATGAATTTTCATACTAGGTGGTAACTGTAGTTGGTATACAATTGGACTAAGTTTCTTCTTGATCTTGAATGGACCTGGTTTCTTGTAGTCTAATTTGCAACAAGGGCAGCTGGTAGCAATGTTTCTTCTCAAGAGCCATACTGAATCTCCTTCATTAAGCTTGGGGCTAGGCTGCTGTTTGTTGTCTGCAAACTTCTTGTACCCCTAATGGGCTAAGGATAGTTCTTTCTTGAGTGTTTCTTGGATTTCTATAATTGTTGATGCATGTTCAGCTGCTGGGGGGCTCATAGGGTTGCTTGGGATCTGAATATCAAATTGCAGATGAAAACCATAATTTGCATAGAATGGAGTGAGACCTGTTGCACTATGACATGAGTTGTTGTAGGCAAATTCTGCAAGTGGTAGCAGTTGGGTCCAGTTGTCTTGCTGATAGTTAATATATCATCAGAGGTATTGTTCAAGGATCTGGTTAATTTTCTCTGTCTGGCCATCTGACTGTGGATGAAAAGTGGTTGAGAGCTTGACTTGCCCACCAAGATATTGCATGAAGTGTTTCCAGAATTTTGATATGAACTGGGGTCCTCTATCTGATACAATGTCACAGGGGATACCATGGAGCCAGAAAATGTTCTTGATTACTAAGTGGGCAGTCTCCTTAGCATCTATGTTCTTTGAGCAGGGAATGAAGTGAGCCAATCAGCCACTACTAGGATTGAGTTGAATTGGTTGGATTCTGGGAGGTTAGTCATGAAGTCCATTGAAATTGGCTTCCATTGCAGGTCAGGGATTGTAAAGGGTTGGAGAAGTCCATATGGCTGGTGTCTAGCAGATTTTACATGATTACATGTATCACAGGATTGGACTTGACAAGAGATATCATCTTGGGCCACCAGAAGTCTCTCTTGATTGCATTCATGGTTTTGGCAGTACCAAAATGTCCTGCAGCCATTGAATCATGGCAAGAATGGATGATTTCCAACTGGGTATCAAGGTCTGGAACAAACAGTTGGTGCTTGTGGTATATGATGTCACTGAATAGATGTATGTACTGGAGGTTTGGTACAATAAACAATAGGGTTTACTAAAAATAATTTGTCACGTGGAGAAAGTTTTGGACAAAGAAATTTTTTCAAGCTCAAGAGAATGTTTAGAATTAAAAAAGGTGTACGTATAGTTATTGCAAATAGAGCAACTCATAATGGTATATTGTTTGAGAAAACTTCTTGCAAAAATATTTTTTCAAGCTTGAAAGATTTTTAAAAATAATTGGGGTCAAAGTTATTGCAAGTACACATCACACAAAATAATTTATTATCGGGTGAAACTTTTCAGTTGAAAAAAATTTCAAGCTTGAGGATAAGTTTAGAATTAAAAAAAGTACATATATTTTTGCAATTAAACCAACATGAAACTATTTGCTAACTGGGGAACTTTTTAGGTTAAAGAAATATTTTCAAGCTTGAAAGATTTTTAATATAGGTAATTGTGGAAACAATTGGCACAATTGGACAGGCTCAAAATAGTTTATCATCCAGAGAAACTTTTTGGTTTAAAAATACTTTTTCAAGCTCAAAAGATTTTTAAAAAATAAAAAGTAATTGTGAAAACAGTTGGTGCAATTAAACAAACACAAGATGGTTTATTATCTGGGAAAACTTTTTGGCAAAAATATTTTTTCAAGTTTGGAAAATTAAAATCAAGTGTAATGTGTCCACAGTTGTTGCAATTATACAAACACAACATGGTTTTGCATCTGGGAAAACTTTTTGGCAAAAATATTTTTTTGAGTCTGGAGATTGCTAAAGTCAAATTATATGTACTTATAGTTGTTGTAACTAAACTCAACCTAATATGATTTGTTATCTGGAGAACCTTTTGGGTTTAAAATTCTTTTCAAGTCTGAAAGCTATTTTAAGCTAAACCAGCATGTTATGAATATTGCAAGTATGCAAACAAAAAAATAAATAAAAAATGGTTGCAAATTCAACAAAAAATATAATTAATTGCTATGATCAATGGCAACAATTTTTGGGCCAAAGTATTAAGTAAAAAATGTATGTACAAATTACGCAATTTTTATACGTAAAAATATGTGCAAAAAATGCAACAATATCAAATTGCCAATTTTGGCATGGTGAGCCCTACAACAAAATACTTTATCATGAAGTTTCTTCAGGGTTTTGTATATCTCATATAATATGCCCTAAGTGTCTCCCACAATACAGGAATTGCATCATCTTTAATTAGTAAAATTACACTATTTGATGAATTATATATTTCTCTGAGCTCTATTACAGCAGTAGTTAGATGATTTCTAGTTGGAGACATAGTTGGAGTTGCAGTTAGGGTTGTAGTTGAAGGTGTGGTATAAGCAGGTGGTTTAGCAGAATACATTTGCCTTTCAATTAGTACATCTTTAGGAGAATATATTGGTCCATAGTCTATACCTTCAGGAATTGGTTCAGTGACTGTTTTGTATGTCACATGAATATTTTCTGCAGCTGTTGAGTCAGCAGTATACAAAGTTTCTTCTGCAAGTTGCGGATTAGTTGTTTCTGTTGTAAGAGTCTTGGAGATATTGGAAGTGATTGGGAGAACAAGTAGATTATGTGGTTTTCACTTAATGATTTATTGAATGTAAAAGTGGTATTTATACTTTTACCTGGTCTTGGCATTACAAACACGTAGAATAGGTTAAGGAAGGTCCCAAGAACATGTGTGCAAAGTTTGGGGCTGTTTGGACAACTTTGAGAATTTTCATGTTCTGGGTACCTGGCATTTTGGTGAAAATATTCTAAGTAAATCCTGACAAGGAATTTGGTCAGTATTCTCTAGGATTTGAGGGTAATGATCTAAGTGACTAAGTTAGGTGAATATTTAGGTGGAAATTACGAACTTTACAACACTCCCACTCAGCTAAATGTTCATACTGACTAGTCCTAATTTTGACCTAAGATATTCAAGCTTGTCTCTAGCTAATGGTTTGGTAAATATGTCTGCAATCATTTCATCTGTAGGACAGTAAACTAAGCTAACTAAGTTATTCTCTATAGCTTCACGTATGAAATGATGTCTAATATCTATGTGCTTGGTTCTAGCATGAAAAGTTGGATTTCTACCTAATTGTATACATCCTTGATTATCTTGAAATAAAGTAATAGGCGTTTTTTGACATAGGCCTAAATCCGTAAAGAGCTTTCTTAGCCACATTGCTTCTTTTGTAGCTTCACAGGCTGCCATATACTCTGCCTCTGTGGTAGAAAGTTCTATGGTTGGTTGCTTTCTTGAATTCCATGAAATTGCTCCTTGACAGTAAAGAAAGGTGTATCCTGTGGTGGATCTTCTGTCTTCTAAATTTCGTCCCCAATCTGCATCAGAGTATCCCACAAGATCTTGTTCTGAGTCCTTATAAGTGTATCTTAAGCAGATATCAGCAGTTCCTTTTAGGTATCTAAAAATCCGCTTAACTGCTGCAATATGATCAGATCCATAGCTCTGATTATGTTGGCTGACAACTCCCACTGAATATGAGATATCTGGACGTGTTCCAAGCATGATATACATCAGACTGCCGACCATAGATTGATAAGGAAAGTCAGGGCTTTCAGATGGCACCAAGCTCTTTTGATTTGGTAGAGTTTTGACCAAGTTAAGGTTTGTCTCCATTGGGGTAGCTGCCGGTTTACAGTCTTCCATTTTGTACTTCTTTAGTATATCTTGAATATACTTGGATTGGCTTAGGGTAATAGTCTGGGTACTTCTGTCTATGGAGAACTTAATCCCTAAGTAGTAACTAAGTTCTCCTAGATCGGACATCTTGAACTCCTTAGATAGGCTGGATTTAGTCTCTTCCAATGTTTCTAGGTTATTGGCGGCTATAATAAGATCATCCACATATAGAGCTAATAGAACTGGATTTGCTCTATCTGGCTTATAGTATATACTTTAGTCAGCATTACTCCTTTTGAAACTCAAAGATTCCAAATAAGAATCTATCTTGCAATTCCAGGCTCTTGGTGATTGTTTGAGACCATATAGTGACTTTTTAAGCTTGCAGACCAAATGGGGGTTATTTTGGTCAACAAACCCATCAGGCTGGTCCATATACACGTCCTCATCAAGTTCTCCATTCAAAAATGCAGTTTTTACATCCATTTGATGAATAAAAACTTATATTTGGCTGCAATAGCCAATATTAATCTGATGGAATTAAACTTGGCTACCGGTGCAAAGGTCTCAGTATAGTCAAGTCCTTTTCTTTGAGAGTATCCTTTGGCTACAAGTCTTGCTTTGTATCTTTCAATTGTACCATCAGCCTTGTATTTTGTCTTAAAGACCCATCTGCATCCAATTGATTTTTGGTTGATTGGTAATTTGACTAAGTCCCAAGTTTGATTTTCCATCAGGGCCTGATATTCCTCAGTCATTGCAGATCTCCAAAACTTTGTCAGAGGGCTATTTAGGGCCTCTTTTACAGTCTGGGGCTCATCAATATGGACTGAATAGGCATAGGCTAAGTTTGTACCCTCATTGATATAGTAATTTGGGCTATTTCTTGTCCGATTGGATCTCCGGGCATTTAATACTGGAATGATCACTTCTGGGATATTCCTGGGCACTGATTCTGGCTGAACCACGGTTGTAGAGTCCTCTGGAGTGAAAAAATTTTCATTGTTTTGCTCTGATTCAATCCTGACAATTGGTGGACTTGAGATCAAATTTTCGTCATCATCTGATGTCATTTTTTGTGAAAATTTTGAATTTTCATCAAACAACACATCCCTGGACTTGATCAGCTTCTTTGCTTCGGTATTGTAGAGTCTGTATGCCTTACTCTCATTGCAGTAGCCCAAAAATATGCATTTTACACTTTTTGGCTCAAATTTTGACTGATTTCCGGCCAGTTTTTTGGCATATGCTGTACACCCAAATATTCTTAGATGTTCTGCACTTGGTCTGTATCCATACCATGCTTCAAATGGAGTATAATCACGAAGTATTCTGTTATAACTCCTATTTTTAAGATATACAGCAGTGGCAACTGATTCCGCCCAAAAATCATAGGATAATTTTTGATCATGGATCATAGATCTTGCCATATCAATTATTGATCTGTTAGCTTGTTCTGCTACTCCATTTTGCTGTGGGGAGTATGGTACAGTAGTCTCTTGCTTTATCCCATGAATTTTGCAGAAGTGGATGAAGAGTTTTGAGGTATATTCTCCACCATTGTCAGAGCGTATTTTCTTGATTTTTTCACCAGTTTCTCCCTCCACCATGGCTTTAAACTCCCTGAGCTTAGACAGAGCTTCTTCCTTTCTCTCCATGAAGTAGACCCATGTGTATCTTGTATAATCATCAATAAAAGTGATTAGATACTTCATCCCGCCTAAGGATAAATTTTGCATAGGTCCACACAGATCTGAGTGAATTAGATCTAATTTTTTCTTAGTTTTGATTAACCCAGAGCTCTTGAACGGTTGTCTGGCTTGTTTCCCATATATGCAGGCTTCACAGTGCTCCAAATTAGCTGGGGGATCAATTTTCACTCCAGAAATTAGCTGATCTTTGATCATTTTACGCAGATAATCAAAATTGATGTGTCCAAATCTCCTGTGCCAAAGCATTGGTGTTTCTTCATTTAAGTTACTTATATTGGCTTCCAGATATGATGGAATATAAGTCAACTTGTATAGATTCTGATCTCTGATGCCCGAAGCAATATGAGCACCATTTTGATCAGTGATCCTGCATCCAGAATTGTCAAAACTGAAACTGAGTCCTTCTGCTGTGGCCTTGCTTACAGAGAGTAGGTTCTTGGCTATTTCTGGTACATAGAGTACTTCTTTAAAGGTCAGTGTATGGCTTCCTTCACTGCTTCTAAGGTTTACTTGGATAGTTCCTTCTCCCACTGCATCAAGTGTTCTATCGTCACCCATGAAAACCTTCTTAATTGGAATTTCTTGATATTGGGTAAAAAGTTCTTTTTGGTGTGTAAAGTGTTGAGAAGCTCCAGAGTCAATATACCACGTCTGAGAATCCTTGTTTGTGGTCATATTTAGTGCAGATATGAATAGTCTATCTTCAGTTGTTGCAGCATTTCCATATTCAGGCTTCTTTTGCTGATAATCTCTCTTTTTGAAACACCGGTCTGATGTGTGTCCTTTCCTTTTGCAGTAGTTGCAAAATAGGTCGCTGTTGCTTTTGTAGGGTCTTGGGTACCTCCTTTGTTGGTTATCATTGCTTATTAAAGCATTTTCTTCTTCCTTCTTATTGGTGCTTGATTTTCTTAATTCTTCATCCAGGAGCCTTCCATATACATAATTTAAGGTCAAATCTTCAGTTCTGGACTCTAGGGCTGATACAAGGCCCTGAAACTTGTCTGTCAGGCTATTCAGGATGGTAACTATCACATCCTCATCAGTAGTTGGTACGCCCACAGATTCCATCTCATCTACCAGCAGGGTAATTCTGTTAATTAGATTTTTCATTTCTTCTCCTGGCAGCATCTTTGTAGTAAAGAATTTTCTTCTCAGATACATTTTCTTGGCAGCTGAACATGACTGGTAGGTGTCTTCTAATACCTTCCAGGCATTCTTTGCCATTTTTGCTCTTGAGCATTGAATTAGCAATTTGTCCTTGACATTAAGGCAAATGCAGTTAAAGGCACTTTGTTCTTTCTTCTGGTACTTTAAGGCTTCCTCTCCCACGTTTTTAGGAGGGCATTCTTCTCCCATGACAATATCCCAAAGGCCTCTTTCTTGTAGCAGCATCTTCATCTTCACCTTCCACACTTGGTAGTTAGATCCATCCAACTTTTCAGCAGAGGGAAAAATTCCAGTAATAGCAGTAGTAGACATTGCAGAGAGTGACAGCTCGGGGCTCATAACCTGTTGTAAGAGTCTTGGAGATATTGGAAGTGATTGGGAGAACAAGTATATTATGTGGTTTTCACTTAATGATTTATTGAATGCAAAAGTAGTATTTATACTTTTACCTGGTCTTGGCATTACAAACACGTAGAATAGGTTACGAAAGGTCCCAAGAACATGTGTGCAAAGTTTGGGGCTGTTTGGACAACTTTGAGAATTTTCATGTTCTGGGTACCTGGCATTTTGGTGAAAATATTCTAAGTAAATCCTGACAAGGAATTTGGTCAGTATTCTCTAGGATTTGAGGGTAATGATCTAAGTGACTAAGTTAGGTGAATATTTAGGTGGAAATTACAAATTTTACAACAGTTTCTACAGTAGGTGTGCAAGGGTCTACCTCACCCAATGTAGAATTCTGAGCCACAGATATACGTAGATAGGGCCACACTTGGTTTTTTTTCTGCAATTTCATGTAATAGCTGCACCAGCAAAAAGAAATACAGTTGCAGTGGTAGAGCATCTGTCAGTCAGATCCCTTCCCCAGCCTGAATCTCTATAACCATGAAATTTTTGCTTATTAGTTGCTCCAGAGTATTCCGGCAAAATACCATAATAGTATCAGCTGAATTCCAAGTTACTCAATATTGACAACTCTCAATATCTCTGTTCTTAGCTGATGGACAGGTAAGCAAACAAGTTCTCCTGGAGGAGAATAGACAAACTAACATCCACACCAAATTTGGTAATTAGCTGCCCATTACTTCCATCACAAATTGCATTTGAAATTTTGAACCAAAAACACCAGCTGAATACCAGCAAAATACCATTAGAATACCAGCAGAAAATCAGATGAATTCCAAGTTTGAGATTTTTTATAGGGATGTGTATCCAACAGAGGAATACATAAGGGGGGGATGGGACTATATACACTTTTTGGCAATATGGATGCCAAGAGATACTAGCTAATACTGATGGGGTTCTGGAGCAATACACAGTAAGTGTGCCAAGATAGAATATACTAAAGAACAGACTGGGATATCACATGGAGATATGTCAGGGGTCAGCTGATCATGTGGCTAGGTCATGTGACATGTAGTTACCATATATGGCATGGGACTACAAAAATTCCAATGGGAAGCTTCCATAGAATGTTCCATTGTGTGATGTTGACTTGGAGCTTTCAAGAAGTTGCTAGAATGTAGTAGAACTTTCTAGAAGGAACTGGGATTTCTTCACTAACTTGATTTGGCTAGATAATTGGAGACCAAGCATGTCATGTGATCATAACAATATCCACAAGATACTTTTTGGGACTTGGCCAATATACTCCTTCTCCCTGCTAGATTCTAGCCCCCCTATAGGTAAGTTCTGGTTCTTATTTGTATGAATATGTAATGAATTGTGTAGGAATTGGCTAGTATACTGGAGAAACCTTGCATACTTGGGTAAAGTTGTCCTAATAAGAATTAATTGTTTGTTTTGTACAACCCAGCTTAATATTAGACTTGTTCTGTTGGATAGTGCCACAATGAGCCATGAGTGCCAAATGATGCCATAGTGTGCCAGAGAGGTAAAGTGAACCTATACTTGGCCACAGAGTGTGAAACATAGTTCTGCATCTTCATGTAAAGCAGCCCCTGTGTTTCACCCATTGTGCAGGAGAAAATCCATTTTTTGACCTTTTTTTGTGGATCAATGTAGCTCAGGATGTGTAAGAGCACATGAGAACTGAAGATATGCATCTGGTACTCAATACCCATGGCACTCTGAATCCAGCTCCTGTGGCTTGTATCATGTCACAAAAAAGAATGGCACTATCTTGATCCACTGGCACTATCTGGCACTGTATTTAAATATTAGCCCTAAAGTAAGATCTATACAAAGTACTTATAGTGCCAGATAGTGCCAGTGGACCAAGATAGTGCCATTCATTTTTGTGACATGATACAAGCTACAGGAGCTAGATTCAGAATGCCATGGGTATTGAGTACCAGATGCATATCTTCAATCTGCTTGTGCTCTAACACATCCGGCACAACATTGATCCAAAAAAAAAGGTCAAAAAATGGATTTTCTCCAACACAATGGGTGAAACACAGGGGCTGCTTTGCATGAAGATGCAGAGCTATGTTTCACACTCTGCGGCCAGGTAGAGGCTCACTTGGCCTCTCTGGCACACTATGGTATCATTTGGCACTCATGGCTCAATGTGGCACTATCCAATGGAACAAGTCTATTACTTAACTGATTATCCATGCATTGGGACTACTTAGCTTCTTAATGCTAAAGGCATAGGTGTCTCCATGTGCACATCTGTATTCAGTATTTCTTACTCTATCTAGCTGTCCTCCATGTGCCAGCTTATTACATCCATGACAGACTTGAAGGTAATATTCTTGATGAGATTGGCATATGGTGGTAACTGCAACCTGACTTGTTTTCCTATCTCCCCACACATCTGCTCCATAAGAAACTCCCAAAAGGTGAAGCAAGGCCCAATATTCTCCACATACTGTGCAAGATGGAGTAGAGAATGGATACAGTAGTGGCAGAGATCTATGTACTCAGCTTTATGCTTGCAGCATAGCTGCTCAAGTCCCATTACAAACTCCTCAAGGCAATAGCTATAGATGTCTCAAGCTAGCATTAGTGATCTGCATAACCACCACCCATATCAGCAAGTATGTTGTCAGCTCATGCTAAAGCATTAATGAGGCAATTAGATACAGTGGCTGACAGGATAGATGCAATGGCCCAGAGTAAACAGGAAATTGTCCAGAAGCAGGATGAGCAGATAATATGTGTAGAGCAATCAATATCCCAGGTGGAGAACATTGAATCTTTGCCACAAAGAAGAAACTAAGGTAGCTCAATGTTGCAGCCAAGAATTGAACCCTTTCACAATGTAGCAGCAGAGGAGCACCATAGAGTCTTTGAAGCACGCCAACAGTGCCTAAAGATAAAGCACAAGGAAAAACCTTTCTCAGCATGGGGGGAGAGACCATGGTGCTTATACCCAAGCCTCAGACTCAAAAGGCATTGAAGATCTGTAAAGATGTTGAGTGCAATGATGGAGAGTGTGCTAATTTTTGAGGAGCTATTAGAAGTCTAGTACAGCTTCACTTTAAGGCTGGCATACCATAATGCCCTCAGAAACACAAAGTAATTGGAATGCATTTGACCTATTCCATGAGCATTATCCTGGATTCAAGCAAGCAAATAGATTTTGGGCCAGCATTGGAATGCTAAGAAAGTATCTCAAGAATAGCAGAAATTATCAAAGGTGGAACAACAAAGGTGCCATGGCTAAAAACTAGTGACTCCCTGAAAGCTTAAAACAAGCAGGGCTGATAGCTCTAAACAAGTGGTAAAGAAATGTCAGATAGCCAGTAGAGTGTCAGTAAGGGATAGGAAGACATAAACAGATACATTGGTGCAGCATTTATCAAGGAGAAAACATAATTCAATATAAGAAGCCCTCAGTGACAGTAGCAGTGAAGGACTTGACAGTGATAAAAGACCCATGGCATTCTTAGGAGCCTGTCACAAGCAAGGCTGGAAGTTCTAAACAAGTGGCAAAGAAATGTCAGGTTGCCAGGAGAGTACCTGCAAGGCAAACAGGCAAAAACAGATACACCAGTGCAGCATTCATTAAGGAGAGAACAATACAAAATACAAGAAGTACTTGGTCACAGTAGCAGTGGAGGACTTGACAGTGCTAAAACCCACAGCTTTCTCAGGAGCCTGTCTAAGGCATGGCAGATAGTTCCAAGCAAGCAGCAAAGAAATGTCAGGTTGCTGGGAGAGTACTGGCAAGGGACAAGCAAGCAAAAACAGAGGCACCAGTGCAGCATTCATCAAGGAGAAAACAGAGTACAATAGAAGGAGCACTCATTCAGAGTAGCAATGAAAGACTTGGCAGTGATAAAGGTTAAGAAAAAGAGATAAAGGTCTACCCAAGCCCAAGGCAGGGAAGGGTGGAAGAAAAGCTGCAGTACTCACCAATTAATATTGTCAGCCCAGAACAGGCTGAGTCCCATCATAGCCAAAAAGAATTACTAACATGACAAAAGCTGTTTTCTCAAGAGTTTGAGGTGCAGCCAGTTGAACTACACTCCAGTGAGGTAGGTGAGTTTGCAGACAGAAGCAATCTGCCTACTACTGCCTCCATGTCCATTGTAGACTGAGTGGAGATCCTACCAACAGACAATCATATAAGAAGTAATTGTGATGATTTTGTCAAAAGGCTGTCACAGATTTAAGGTCCCTTGACTAAGAGTTATTGATTCTGTCAGAGCACCATGTAAGATTCATTGAAAATGACTGCACTCCAGATTTCACAAAAATATTTGTGAAATTTTTCATTATAACAGTACATAAGTGGCTTTTGACTGGGCCTCTGCCAATCCTCTCACTTTCCAATCCTGGACACTCAACCACCTCCAATGTTTGTGTACATTGATTGGCTAATGCCTCTTTTACACACTCCCTAATTCCTTACTCAATCAATTCTCTTACTTTTTGTGCATACAAATTGATTAATTTCCATTGAAACTTCGGATGTGCCTGAATTTCCAATTGTATTGACCTATGCAAGTACCTATTTCTAACACTAACATCAAGAGCAGCCCCACACTCAGCTAGTAACTTCATTAAAATCCATCATTCAATCATTATTTCTACTGTAACACCCATTTTCCATGACTCTTGCAGGAGCCTTGTGGCTTTATGACAATATTCATTCACTGGTTCCCATACCTCTGGGTCTTCAGCCAGCACTGCAAGGTCTAGCATCTCATCTGCCAGTCTTTACAATAAATTCTTGCAATATTCAAGTGCATTTTCTTGAGCACTGCTCTTGAAGAAGTTCTGCAACCTCTTGGGGTGCCTATTTAGGGCATTCTGATGGTCTTTTAAGTTATTGATGTTCTTGCTTTGTCTGCCAGTGGGATCTCCACTCTGTCTTCAATGGAAGATGGGGAGGCAGTGACAGACAAATTGCTTTTCTCTGCAAACTCATCTACCTCACTGGAGTGTAGCTCAACTAGCTATGCTTCCAGCTCTTGAGAAAACAGCTTTTGTCTTGTTAGTAATTCTTCTTGGCTATGATGGGATTCAGCCTGCTTTGGGCTGACAGCATTAATTGGTGAGAACTGCAGCTTTTTTCTCACCATTCCCTGTCTCTGGCTTGGGTAGACCTTTTCACTTTACCTTTATCCCTGCCAAGTCTTTCACTGCTACTTTGACTGAGTGGGTCTTCAATACTACTCTTTTTTCTCCTTGATGAATACTGCACAGGTGCAGCTGTTTTTGCATGCTTCTCCCTTACTGACACTCTCCTGGCAACCTGACTTTTCCTAGCTGCTTACTTGGAACTATTAGCCCTGTTTGTGACAGGCTCCTCAGAATGCTGTCCCTATGAAAAATAACTTGGTCCCAGGGGTGGATCCTATCCAGATCAGCCATCATGATCCCACTTAGAGACCATCATAATAACAGCAGCTTGGAATTTGTGACCCTCCTAATAATCTTATGATAGGATCCTGACGGTGTTTTGCTAATTTTACAACCAAATAAAGGGATAAAACTTGACAACATTTTATTGGTGCAGTGACAATATTTGCATGGTATTGCTGCAGTCTTTCAGCACTCTATATTTACTTTAAGTGGATCCATTGGCCAGGACATCCAATTGCCTTATATGGCAAGAAACTTGACAGTATTTTGACAACCTTGCAGCAAGACTCTGATGGCATTATATCTGCAGTATCATGGCCTACTGCTGGTTCTGTATAATGCTACTGTACCAATTTACCAAATGGTATTTCCTTTTTCTACCTCCCCTTGTGCAATTCATATATTCCACTGTAGAATCACCCCACTTTACTTGCTCACCTACTATTACCTTGGGTATTCCACATATAGTTTGAATCAAAAAAACTATGGCCTCCTGTTTACTAACCTCTACAAACATGCATACCTGCCACAATTGACATTCTTCTATCACCTCAGCTTTACAGCTTTTGGTGTGATACTTTCAAAGTTACCATATACCATGTACTGCTGGTAGCATATATATCTTGCAAACATGTGTTTGGTTGCTGCCACTTCTGACATGAATACCTCCTGAATATCTGCAAAGAACTTCCTGGTAGTTAGCCAATATATTCCTTCTTGCTGCTGGATTCTAGTCTCCCTTATAGGTGCACTCTGGCTTTTGTTTATGTGAATTCTGTATTGAATGGTGTAGAAATTGGCTTCTGACCATGAGAAATCCGGCATATCTTGGCAGAGTTTTCTTGATAGAAATTAGTTGCTTGTTGCACCCAACCCAACTCTGCATTACTTAACTGACTACCCACACATTGGGGCTGCTTAGCATCTTAATGCCATAGGCATAGGTGTCTCCATGTGCACATTTGTCCTCAGAATTTACCAACTCTTTCTGGCTGTCCTCCATGTGCCAACTCATCACATCCATGATGCACTTGAAGGTAAAATTCTTGATGAGATTGGGATATGGTAGTACCTGCAATTTGACTTGTCTTCCTATCTCCCCACACATCCACTCCATAGGAAACTCCCAAAAGGTGAAGCAAGGCCCAATATTCTCCACACACCAAGTAAGATGGAGTAGAAAATGGATACAGTAACAGCAGAGATCTACACATTCAGCTTTATGTTTGTAGTATAGCCACTCAAATCCTGTCACAAACTCCTCACACAACAGCTGTAAATGCGTCAAGTTGGCACTGGTGATCTGCTTTGGGATAAATATTCTTACAATGTCCACATATGAATCCCAGTGCTTCCAATGTACTCTTGGTAGGAATGGCTTCAGAACACCACTTGAATAAATACATATCCAGCTCATCCAGTCTTTGAATTTGTATTGTTGCATATGCATATGCATATTAATTGGAGCCTGTGAGAAGTACTTAGGGTAGCAGATACTCTGTAAAATCTTGCCAATTCTTCCAAATTTGTCCGGTATCTCAAAGGGCTCATTTAGCTTGAAATGCCCCATGTACAACTTGGTCATCAGTATAGGAATATTAACATAGCTCTGCATCTTCATGCAAAGCAGCCCCTGTGTCTCACCCACAATGCAGGAGAAAATCCTTTTTTTGTCATTTTTTGTGGATCAATGTTGTGCAGGATGTGTAAGAGCACAGAAGAACTGAACACAATCATCAGGTACTCAATACCCATTGCACTCTGAATCTAGCTCCTGTGGCCTGTAACATGTCACAAAAATGCATGGCACTGTCTTGGTCCACTGGTACTATCTAGCACTATAAGTGCTTTGTATAGATCTTACTTTGGAGCTAATAGTTAATTATAGTGCCAGATAGTACCAGTGGACCAAGATAGTACCATACATTTTTCTAACATGTTACATGCCACAGGAGCTAGATTCAGAGTGCCATGGGTATTGAGTACCAGATGCATATCTTCAATCCTATTGTGCTCTTACACATCCTACATAACATTGACCTAAAAAAAAGGTCAAAAAATGGATTTTCTCCAACACAGTAGGTGAAACACAGGGGAGGCTTTGCATGAAGATGCAGAGCTATGTTTCACACTCTGTGGCCAAGTATAGCTTAACTTGGCCCCCTGGCCCACTATGGCATCAATTGGCACTCATGGTGCAATATGGCACTATCCAATGAAACAAGTCTAATAGCCACATGGTCTTTTGTCTCTTCTCTCACAATGTTGAGTCAAAGTAGTCTTGTCCATTGGGCAAACAGTTTGACCTTCAACAACATAGTGCTATTATGTCACTTTTTGGTCAATATTCATATGAACTCAAGATAGTCTTGTACTTGAGACATTGCACCTACATGAATGCAAGATTCAATGATGACCTGCTATAGTAAGTATTATAAATAAAGTTGTGGCATCACATACACATGTATATGCAACACTTTTCCCCTTTGGTTTGACTCACTTCCATATATATGTTGCCAAAAGTAAAGCAAAGTTGTCTGGTTCCCAACCAAACACCACTGCTGATGGCAACAGAAGAACAGTTGGACAACAACTTGCTTTGACATTCAGTGCAACAAGCAGGGCTACATCCAAAAAAGGCCCTATGGACAGTGTGCCCACTGAAGGCAATAATGCGGACTCCTCAGGCTCTCAGTCAAGCAGGTAATTGAGAACCTCTGTGGAGCCACAAGTTGACCGTTATGCTCAGGCAGATGAGAATGTAGCAAATGCAGTTCCCTCAGTTGAAGATCAGCAAGTAGCCATGATAACATCACCACCACCCATATTAGCAAGTATGTTGCCAGCTCATACCAAAGCATTAATGAAGCAATTAGGTGCAGTTGCAGATAGGATGGATGCAATGGCCCAGAGAAATTAGGAAATATTCCAGAAACACAATCAGCAGATAATATGTAGAGCAATCAATATCTCAGGTAGAGAAAGCAGTATCTTTGTGGCAAAGAAGGGACTTCAGTAGCTCAATGTCACAGCCAAGAATTGAGTCATTTCCCAATGTAACAGCAGAGGAACACTATGTGGGTTATTACTGGCTGTACTTGGTGAGTGGGAGAGCTTGTAGGTCAAGTCAGTACCACTTGGTTCAGAGTAGCTTCTGATAGAAGGTAGCAAGGTAATAAAGACTTGTGTTTATTTTGTCCCAATCCCCTTGTCTTGGGTACATATATATATCACTTGGGGGGGCTTAGATAATAGTCAATGTGTTATAAAATAGGGGTGTGAGCACCTTCCTGTTATGGTAAGTGTTCTAACTAGATAAGGGTAGGGATAGGAGGGAGGGCACGTGGGGGAATCATAGTGAGGATACTGGGAGACTTTGGGTAGGACTCTGGGGAGAACTCTTGGGCAAAGAGTGGGTACTGCATTTAGTACTCACACACTGTACAGTCTTTGAAGCACAACAACAGTGCCCAAAGATAAAGCCCACAGTGGAACCTATCAAAGTGTGGGAGGGGGACAATGTGGTGTTTATACCCAAGCCTAAAAATCAAAAGACATTGAAGATCTGTGAAGCTGTTGAGTGCAATAATGAAGAGTGGGCTAATATACAAGAGGCCATCTGAAGTATTGCTCACCATCACCTTAAGGCCAGCATACCACAGGACCATCAGGAACTCAAGGCCAAGCAGAGCGCACTTGACTTGTTCCATGAGCATTATCCTGGATTCAAACAGGCAAACAGATTTTGGCCAGCATTAGTATGCTAAGAAAGTGTCTTAAGAATAGCAGAAATTATCAATGGAAGAAGAACAAGGATGCCATGGCTCAAAACCAGCAGCTTCCTCAAGAGCCTGTAACAAGCAGGGCCAATAGCTCCAGACAAGAGTCAAAGTGATGTCAGGTAGCTGGAAGAGTGCCAATTAGGGACAGCAGGCAGACACAGATGCCCCAGCACAACATTTATCAAGGAAAAATTGTAGTACCACTCAAGAAGCACCCAGTCAAAGTAGCAGTGAAGGATCAGGCAGTGAAAAGAACCAGCTTCTTTTACAGGAGCCTGTCACAACTAACGTTGAGAGCTCAAAACAAGTGGAAAAGAAACGTCAGGTTGCCAGAGGAGTGCCAGCAAGGGACAAGCAGGCCAAAACAGATGCATCAGATCAGAATTTATCCAGGAGAAAACATAGTTCTTTACAAGAAGCACTCATACAAAGTAGCAGTGAAAGACCTGGCAGTGATAAAGGAAAGGGTAAAGGGAAAAATGTCTACCCAAGCCTGAGACAGGGAGGGATCCAAAAAAAACTGCAGTTCTTTCCAATTAACACTGCAAGCCAGGAACAGACTGAATCCCATCATAGCCAAGAAGAATTACCAACAAGAAAACAGCTGTTTTCACAAGAGTTGGAAGTGTTGTAAGAGTCTTGGAAATATTGGAAGTGATTGGGAGGACAAGTAGATTATGTGGTTTTCACTTAATGATTTATTGAATGCAAAAGTAGTATTTATACTTTTACATGGTCTTGGCATTACAAACATGTAGAATAGGTTAAGGAAGGTCCCAAGAACATGTGTGCAAAGTTTGGGGCTGTTTGGACAACTTTGAGAATTTTCATGTTCTGGGTACCAGGTATTTTGGTGAAAATATTCTAAGTAAATCCCAACAAGGAATTTGGTCAGTATTCTCTAGGATTTGAGGGTAATGATCTAAGTGACTAAGTTAGGTGAATATTTAGGTGGAATTACAAATTTTTACAACAGGAAGCGCAGCCAGTTGAGCTACATTCCAACAAGGTAAATGAGTTTGCTGAAAAAGGCAATTTGTCTACCACAGCCTCCACAGCCTCCATTATTGACAGAGTGGAGGTTGCACCAAAAGACAAGGCCACAAAGTCAAGAGCTCAAAAGACTATCACAATGCCTTCAGTGGTGTTTTGGAACATTAATAGGCACACCAGGAGGTTGCAGCACATCTTCAAGAGCAGTGCTCCAGAAAACGCACTGGAATATTGCAAGGACTTATTGCAAAGACTGGCAGATGAGAGCTAGACCTTGGAGTGCCAGCTGAAGACCAGGACATGTGGGAACCAGTAAATGAACAGTGGCATAAAGCTGTTGGGTTCCTGCCAAAGTTGTGGAAGCAGAGCATTACAGCAGAAATACTTATTGAGTATGGGGTTGGGCTTAATGTTAGTGTAGGGTATAGAGACTTGTACAGGTCAATACAATTGGCAATTGAGGTACAACCAAAGTTTCAATGGAAATAATTCAATTTTTTGTACACATGAAATGTAAGAGAAATGGTTGAGTCAGGAAGTAAGGAGTGTGAAAAAGAGGCAATAACCAATCAATTCACACAAATGTAGGAGGCAATAGAGTGTCTGGGATCTGAAAGTGAGCAAATTGGCAGGGACCCAATCAAAAGCCACTTATACATAGTTGTGATGAAAAATTTTGACCAAGTTTTTTGTGAAATCTTGGGTACAATTATTTTTCAACAGTCTCTGGATGGTGTCCCAGCAAGATCAGTACCTCTTAGTCACAGGACTTTAACTTTGCAACAGCAATTTGACAGGATCATCTCAATAATTTTTCATAGGGTGTGAGTTTTACCACTGTCAAGTCCTTCACTGCTACTGTACCCAAGTGCTTCTTGTATTGTACTTTGCTTTCTCCTTCATGAATGCTGCACTGGTGCATCTGTTTTTGCTTGCTTGTCCCTTGCTGGCACACTCCCATCAAACTGGTATGTTGTTGCTACTTGTTTGAACTTTGAGCCCTGCTTGCAACAAGCTCCCAAGAACACTGCAGGTTTTATCACTGTCAAGTTCCACACCAATACTGTGACTAAGTGCCCTTGTACTGAGCTAAGTTTTCTCCTTGATAAATGCTGCCCTGGTGCATCTGTTTTGGCCTGCTTGCCCCTTGCTGGCACTCTATGGACAACCTGATGCTGCTTTCCGGCTTGTCTTAAGCTCTCAGCCCAAGTTGTGACAGGCGCCTGAAGTAGCTGCAGGCTTTGTCATGGCCAGATACTTCACTACTACTTTGAATGAGTGCTTCTTTAGTGGAACTATGCTCTTTCTCTAATAAATGCTGTACTGCTGCATCTGTGTGTGCCTGCTTGTCCCTTGTTGGCACTCTTCCAGCAACCTGATATCTCTTGACACTTGTTTGGAGCATTTGGCCCTGCTTGTAACAGGCTCTTGAGGAATCAGCTGATTATTAGCCATTGCATCCTTGTTCTTCAGCCTTTGATAGTTTATCCCACACTTGAAATACTATCTTAGCATACCATTGCTGGCCAGAAATATGTTTGCTTGATTGAATCCAGGATGATGCTCATGGAACAAGTCAAGCACATTCTGTTTGGCCTTAAGCTCATGATGGTCCCATGATATGCCAGCAATATAGTGTTGATGGGCTAGACTTCTACCAGCCTCTTGAGTATTAGCCCACTCTCCAACTTTGCACTGAATGGCTTCACAGATCCTGAATGTCTTTTGATATTTAGGCTTTGGTATAGCCACTACAGCTTCTGCCTCCCATGCTGGGAGACATATCTCTGTTGGCTCTATCTTTAGACAGTGCTGTTGTGCTTCAAAGGCTGTACAGTGTTCCTCTGCTGTTAAATGGTGAAATGGCACAGTTCTTAGCTGTGACACTGAGCTACTTTAGTTCCTTCATTGCAGCTAAGATACTGATTTCTCTACCAGGGATATTGATTGCTCTACATGGATTATCTGCTCATTCTGTTTCTAGACTATTACTGTTTACTTTGAGCCACTATCTGGCACTATACTTAAATATTAGCCCTAAAGTAAGATCTATACAAAGCACTTATAGTGCCAGATAGTGCCAGTGGACCAAGGTAGTACCATACATTTTTCTAACATGTTACAAGCCACAGGAGCTAGATTCAGAGTGCTAAGGGTATTGAGTACCGGCTGCATATCTTCAATCCTTTTGTGGACTTACACATCCTGTACAATATTGACCTAAAAAAAGGTCAAAAAATGGATTTTCTCCAACACAATGGGTGAAGCACAGGTGCAGCTTTGCATGAAGATGCAGAGCTATGTTTGACACTCTGTGGCCAAGTATAGGCTCACTTGGCCTCCCTGGCACACTATGGCATCATTTGGAAATCATGGCTCAATGTGGCACTATCCAATGGAACAAGTCTAATGGTGGAAATATTAGTGGAGAGGTTCTGGTCTAATACTGGTATTGTATATAGCTGGGTTTGGCTATGAAGGCAATAGAGTTGGTTTGCTATGCAAGCTAGGCTTGGTGCTCTTAGGAGTGCTAGATATGCTACACCTGGCTAGAAACTAGAACATATTTGTTGAGTGCTTAGTTTTGCTAAGATACACACAAAGCCAATGGTTCAGTAAACTTTATTTAGACTTTTTTGATCACGCAAAATTAGTAAGCCCAAGAGACTGGACTAATTGAAGTCAGTTTGGATGTTAATAGGCACATAAGATAAGTGAAAGTTGCATCATTAATCACCTGATGCTTTGGCAACTGCTTACTGGTTGGATAGATCTCAGATGATTAAACACCTGGAAAGGCTTAGTAGATCAGTTGAGAATTCAATGACAACATGAAAATTGACCAGGTGTGACATCTATAAATAGATTCTGAGAAGTAATACAATAAACCATATCAGGGATCAGTTATGTATGGGTTAGGGAAAATCAGTTAGGGTGCTAGATTTTTTAATGGAGTAAAGTTGACTAAGTTTTAATAGTTAATAAACAACACTTTGATTTAGCATGGTAAGAGAAGAGAAAAAAGACCATGTGGCTATTGTAACAAGCCTCTCAACTATGAAGCATGCTGCCAGCATAGGGAGTAATGCAAGGATCAGAGTTAGTGTTTTACCACACAAGTCATATTTGGCAATTCATCAGTCCCAACTGTACCAGCAGTATATTGCCAGCCAGTGGATACTTCTATAATTGCACCTGGCTATACTTATCATCTTGCTCAAACCAAGTTAGGTGAGTTTATGATGTTTTTAAGCTCAACTCAGCATCCTGAATATGACTTGCATAGTGATTGCTCTGTAGAAGAAAACTCACTATTAGATTGTGAGCCTGGTTCCTGTAACACCTGTAACCTGCATGAGCCCAGCAAAATCCTAAAATGCAATGAGACAGCACCCATTGAAAAAAATGCCAAGGATACTGTATGGAGTTAAGTGAGCCCAGTAATCCTTGTGTTTGTGAATGGTGTGATGTTGTGGCTAGAGAAGTGGTGTGTTTCCACAAATATATCCTATGGAAAATAATTTGGTCCCACAGGTGGATCCAATCCAGATCAGCCATCAGGTTCCCATTTGAAGACCATCATAATACCAGCAGCTTGAAATTAGTGACCTTCTTAACAATCTTACAATGGGATTACAATGGTTTTGGTTGATGTTACAGCCAAATAAAGTTAAAAAACTTGACAGGGTTTAATTGATGCTGTGACAATAATTGCATGGGAGTGTTGCAGTCTTTATGCACTCTACAACTATTTTAACTGGATCTAGCCAGCCAGTAAATCCAGTTGCTTTATATGTCAAAAACCTTGACAGTGCCTTGATGGCCTCATTGCAAGTCTCTGATGACATTATCATGGCAGCATTGCGGCCTATAGCTAGTTCTGTACAATGCAACCATACCAATTTACCAAATGGTAGTTCCTTTTTCTACCTACCCTTGTGCAACTCATATATTCCACTGTAGAGTTGCCCCTCTTTGTTTGCCTACCCACTACTACCTTGGGTATTCCACACTTAGTTCAAATCAAATAATACTATGGTCTCCTGCTTACTAACCTCCCTATATGTGTGCACTTGCCACTATTGGCATACTTCTATCACCTCAACTTTATGTCTTTTTAGTGTGATACTTGCAAAGTTGCCATATACCTTGTACTGCTGGCAACATATTTATCTTGCAAACATATGCTTTGTTGCTGCCACTTCTGCCATGAGTAGCTCCTGAATATCAGCAAAGAACTTCTTGGTATTTAGCCAGTTTTTCCTTTTCCCTGCTAGATTCTAGTCCCCCTTATTGGTGTGCTCTGGCTCTTGTTTGTGTGAATTCTGTACTGAATGGTATGGAGGTTGACTTGTGACCAAGAAGAACCTGGCATACTTTGGCAGAGCTTTCCTGATAAAAATTAGTTGCTTGTTACACCCAACCCAACTTTGCATTACTTAACTGATTACCAACACATTGGGGATGCTTAGCTTCTTACTTCCATATGCATATGTGTCTCCATGTGCACATCTGTCCTCAGTATTTTCTAACTCTTCCTGGCTGTCCTCTGTGTACCAACTCATCACATTCATCATGGACTTCAAGATAATATTCTTCATGAGATTGAGATATAGTAGTACCTGCAACTTGACTTGTTTTTCTATCTTCCCACACATCTGCTCCATAGGAAACTCCCACAAGGTGGAGCAAGGCCCAATATTCTCCACACACCAAGTAAGATGGATTAGAGATGGATACAGTAGCAGCAAAGATCTACGCATTCAGCTTTATGTTTGTAGTATAGTTGCTCAAATCCTGTTACACACTCCTTGCACAACAGCTGTGGATGTGTCAAGTTGGCATTGGTGATCTACTTCAGGATAAATATTCCTACAATGTCCACATATGACTCCCAATGCCTCCAATGTACTCTTGGTAGGAATGGCTTCAGATCACCACTTGAATAGATACATATCCAGTTCATTCAGCATTTCATTTGTATTGTCACATGTGTTTTCAAATACTGATTGGAGCCTGTGAGAAGTACTTGGGGTAGTCAATACTCTGTAATATCCTGCCAACTCTTTCAAATTTATCTGTTATCTCAAAGGGCTAATTTAGCTTGAAATACACATATACAGCTTAGTCATCAGTTTAGGGATATTGTTGAAAAGCAAACACACTGTTCCCAGTAGAAAGCTTTTGCACTAACAGATACCCTGTATCCTAAGTATTGCCAGTTTCCAATTGATTCCATATTCCGGTGTGGTAGGGTAAACATACCTCCCACAGACAAGTTTATTTATATAGTCATTATGATATATTTATCCATATTCTATCTTATCAGTATTATCCCATTCTTCTTTTGCCCATTTATCAGTATTATCCCCATATGATGTTTTCCCTGATTAGTAATTAGCATTAGTTATCCCAGATGTTATTCAGCTTTGTGATCAGTATATGTATCTACATAAGGCAAGTACTTGCGTCAGCACCTGTGACAAATGACCTAGGTCTGTGTTACCATCCCTACCATTTAATACCAAATATGGTATCTCTATGTTGCACAGGCTTCAGACTACTGATTCCTGATTGGTTGAATGTACTGTGCCTTTTGGAATCTTCCAGGACATTCTTGGCATATTTTTAGCTCATAGTGATGTCATCAAGAATTCCACTGAAATCTAGAATCTTCTAGAACCTTGTCATTAGTAATCACTTGGCAATCAGGAAAAGTATTTAAGGGAAAGCAATCCCTCATCAATAAATCATCCCTTCTATCAGTAACACTTCTACCTTATTGATTAGCAGTTGATCACTGCATCTGCCTTCAGCAGTACATCTCAGACCTGCCATCAAGGAGCTTTTCAGGGTAGTGTACAAACACACAGAGGCCATTGGAGACACTTGGAGCACCTGGGAAGCTAGAGAAGCAGGAGCTTTTACCATAGTGACATATTGACAAAGACACCAGCAATTTAGACACAGAGGTTATTGCACCCATCAGACACCTCACACACCTTGAGTTGTGTAGCTTCTCCCAGGAGTACCTCTACACCACCACACCGGCCAATGGCTTATAGCTTGCCAACTTTGCTGCAACTATATTCTGACTTCTGAATATTCACTCTGTGCATAAGTGTCAAAGAGATGTCAGGCAGCTGGAAGAGTGCCAATTTGGGACAGGCAGGCAGACACAGATGCACCAGCATAACATTTATCAAGGAAAAGCATAGTAACACTCAAGAAGCACTCAATCAAAGTAGCAGTCAAGGACCTGGCAGTGATAAAAACCAGCGGCTTTTACAGGAGCCCAGCACAACCACAGTTGAGAGCTCAAAACAAGCAGAAAAGAAACATCAGGCTGCCAGTAGAGTGCCAGCAAGGGACAAGCAGGCCAAAACAGATGTGTCAGAGCAGAATCTACCAAGGAGAAAATGTAGTTCATTACAAGAAGCACTTATACAAAGTAGCAGTGAAAGACCTGGTAGTGATAAAGGAAAAGGTAAAGGGAGACATGTCTACCCAAGCCTGAGACAGGGAGGCATGCAAAAAAACTGCAGTACTTGCCAATTGACATTGCAAGCCTGGAACAGACTGAATCCCATCATAGCCAAGAAGAATTACCAGCAAGAAAACAGTTGTTTTTACAAGAGTTGGAAGCGCAGCCAGCTGAGCTACACTCCATCAAGGTTAATGAGTTTGCTGAAAAAGGCCATTTGTCAACCATAGCCTTCACATCCTCCATTGTTGACAGAGTGGAGATCCCACTGACAGACAAGGCTACAGTGTCAAGAGCTCAAAAGACTATCACAATGCCTTCAATGGAACTTAGGAACATTGATAGGCACACCAAGTTGTTGCACCACTTCTTCAAGAGCAGTGCTCAAGAAAACACACTGGAATAATGCAAGGATCTATTGCCAAGACTGGCACATGAGGTGATAGACCTTGCAGTGCCAGCTGAAGACCAGGATGTGTGGGAACTAGTGAATGAACAGTGCATAAAGCCATTGGGTTCCTTCCAAGGTTGTTGAACCAGAGTGTTTCAGCAGAAATACTTATTGAGTAGTGGATTTTAATAGAGTTACTTGTTGAGTGTGAGGTTGGGCTTAATATTAGTGTAGGGTAAAGGGACCTGTATAGGTCAATACAATCAGCAATTGAGGTACAAATGAAGTTTCAGTGCAAATAAGTCAGTTTGTATGCATGAAAAGTAAGCAAAACAGTTGAGTCAGTAAGTAAGGAGTGTGAAAAAGAGGCAATAGCCAATCAATACACACAAGCATAGGAGGTGATGGAGTGTCTAGGAATCAGAAAGTGAGCAAGTTGGCAGGGAAGCAGTTAAAAGCTACTTATAAATTGTTGTGATGAAAAAATTTCACTAAGTTTTTGTGAAATCTTGGATGCAATTAATTTTCAATGTTCTCTGAGCAGTGGCCTGACAGAATCAGTACCACTTAGTCACAGAACTTCAACTTTGTAATGGCCTCTTGACTGGATCATTACCGTAATTTTTCACAGGGTATCACTAATGGAGGCTCTGAGGATTCACTATTACTTATCCAAAATGATCCCAGGATGCAACTTACCATGTATATGGTACATATGGACAACTGCCATATGGCTGGCAACATATGGTCCAGTGACTCTTCAGATACCAGCATGTGTTAACAGCTGCATGGCATTTACATCAGAAAATGCCACAATTGCAAGGTGTCCAACTTATTGGGAATCCACCACCACTGGAGGAAAGCAATGCTTACACTCTAGACTTATTCAGTTGGATAGTGCCACATAGTGCCAGCCTGTTCATAGTGCTGGATTGATCTGGCACTCTACAGCACTATCTTGCACTATAATTTCTACCATGATGCCAGTGGTATGATACAGTTACTGGTAATTTTACTCAATCTTACTTATGTTGCTCAGAATAGTGCTTTCCATGCTTTATTTACTCTTCATAATGCTCCAGTCACATTTCTCTCAGTGTATGTCTTGTATGAGCATACTGTGCTTTAATAAGTATCTTAACTATTTTACCTATTCTGCTGTTTTCACCTATATATGACTTTCCTCTGTATTTACTTGCCAATATGCGGAATATCTTCAGATATCCAAATGTGTGCTCTACCCTCACTCTGAAATGATTAAATATCTCATTGTAGAGCTTCTGCTTCTTGCTAAGCACACCATTCTTTGGCTTCCTATAAGTTGTAATACATCCTAATCTGTGACAATCCTCTCCTATATAGGCTAAGTCTGCCATACATTTCTCCCCTCTTCTAAATTCAGGATGATTCTCTACCCAGAGTGCTTTGTCATGCCTACTTCCAGCAAATGGCCCACTAAACCAGATGATGTTACCCACAATGTCAGACAGTGCTTGAAGCTTCACACAGTGTGCCTTGTACTTGCCAGAATAAAAGTGCCTCTGCCCTCTAGAAGGTCTATTAATCCTCACTGGGAAGGTATCCAAAATACTCCCAATATGGAACTTGTTGCTGAACACTCTGGGATATGGAAGTCTACTGGAGCTTCTCAACCTAGTATTCCAAGCTTGCTCTAAGTCATTCATACACTCTGCAAGGTGGTTCTCCATTGCTGTCAGCTGGGAATGAAAGCTTCTAAGACTTTTGTTGCCATGGATGGTTGGATGAAATCTTGTAGGGCAATAGTTCTTGCAATAGCAGAGAAGCTTAATAAGGGATCTCCTTGAGTAGATTGCAGTAGATGGTCCACAGTACTTAGAATAGATCTCCTCTAGTGTGTCAAAAGGAAATCCAATGGTAGTGATGGGATTGATGAGAAAAGACCATTCAGAGGAGTAAATCCTATTAAAATTGGTGGATGATTGTATGAAGGCGGTTTGAATTGATTTGGCGCAATCTACGTTATTTATCTGATTTTAATGCATTATGATTAAATCTCCATCAGTTACCATATATCCCATCATTATGTTGCAAAAATCATCTGCAAACAATGCCTTGGTACTTTTATTGATGCTTTACTCATAGGTCTATAATCAAATAGGAAATCTGCAATTGATGTGATCTGATCCGTGTCAACGCCATCCAAGATCCATCATGAATTATATATGGAAAATTCAACAATCACATTAGTTTTCATATATATTTCATATAAGACCAGGTTGATGCCAATATACTGCTGTATAAGTATCCAAATCTGTTCCTATGGTCCCCATACCAAGTCTCCACTCATCTTTAGTACAACCCAGACAAAACCCATCCCCCAGCTCACAAGCACGGTCTGGACCAAAAAAGTCAACATCAGGTCTGTTCAAGTTCTTGCCAAATGATTTTAGTATGGCCCAAGTGTCTATCACAACCCTTCATACAGATATTTGGGCACGACTGATTAATCTAGCAGAACTAGATACCTCAGAGAGTTGACAAAGATGGAAGAATATGTGTAGAAAGCTGTGGTATGAGTTCTACATCAAGATGCCAGCCAATGTATGTAAGAAGATATATAACAAGACAAGCATTGAAATCAAGAATGAGCTGAGAGTGAGGGGACTTGATGAAGAAGCCATGTGGGATCAATTTTGCGTGCAATTTGCACAGTACAGGCTGGACGCATCCGTTTGTGCCTCAACTTTGGGAACCAAAGAGATTTTGAATGAGTTTTTGCCTCAAGTGACTAATGTACTACATGATATATTAGTAGAGCCAAGTGGATTCTGAGAGCAATATATACAGGACTCATCCAAGCAACAGCTCCAAAGTATCAGACAGAGGGTAAGTGAATACCTTGAGGAATCAGATGGTGAGCTTCAGGAGGAAGAATACAGACTGCAAGCAACATTGTCCAGATTACACCAGCATGCTTTGCTGGATTCCTTACCATCTCTTGCAACCACAGAGTGCTGGCACACGTCAGTCCAGACCACACCAACACCCTTTACCAGAACACCCCGCATTGAGTCAATGCACATGCTTCAGAGCAAAACTACCAGAACTTGCCAAACTGCTCATTTAGACACAAGTCCATTGGAGCAGACAAAGTTGCATCACCATGCAGCATCACATTGAACTCAGCCAAGGGCCATCTCAACGCTTCAAGTTGTGCCTGCGCATACCGTTTTGCCTGACCATCAGCAAGTTACTTCTGGTGAACTGACTGATGATGACCAACATGAACTGCATCAACCACCAGAGCCCTTGGCAAGTAAAAGAACGCGTCAGTACATGGCACTCCAGGCTGGTTCAGTTGGTTCAGTTGGAGCAATTCAGCGTGGCCAAGCTGCAGCATTGCACCCACCAACTAGGAGGCAAAATACTGACTACAAGTACACAAGTAGCCAAGATGATAGTCAGCCAGGAAGTAGTATAGGTGTGCAAAGTGAGTCACTACCAAATACTTCAGTAGTAATCCCTGTGAGAAAAAAACCCAGGAGAAGATGATGCAATTGCTTTGAATCACTATTATTTGTAATGATCCCAACAACCCATTTTTTTTGCAATCCAAATTGAGCCATTGCAAATCAGTGATCATCAAATTTTTGATATAAGTAATATCAAGGTTGTCTCACATTTGAGACAGAACCCCTATAAATAAATACCCTGCATATATATACATCATCTGTAATACCAGTGCAGCTATTGGATCTGTTTTGCACCTACCCAATTCCTTGCATGCTAGCTATGACACCTTGTCCAATCACTAGGATCAGGGATTTACTTGCTCAATGGGCAAAATGGGATATTTGATGGCAAATCAGGTAGCTTGCTTAGTAGTCAATGAGCATATTGGGGGCTGCCAGCTTCAGGATACTTTTGGACCAATTAACCACTGAGATACCGTCCAATTGGAGTGATGGTGTTACAAGTCTTGGTATAAGAGTTGTAGAGGAATAGGGAGTTTAGCTAGTATTATATTCACTAAAACTTGAACTGATTTTTATTGAGGTTCCAGTAGCTCCTTATATACATTTTGCCAGATCAATTGCTGGCTAATTGTATTTCCTAATGTAGGTTGTGGCTGATTACTCATTTGATTGTATCATCATCACCCAATAAGATCCTACTTAATATATCTATTTCTGTCTGATAAGGATCTGCTGATTCATTTGCTTACTAATGCTACTGATTTGATAGATAATACTGATATACTGATAACCTAAACATATACTAATTGATTTGACTAAAAACTGATCTAACTTAAACATTCAAGCGGCAGATCATAACAATGGTAACCAAAATGGTAAGTATCAGTGTAGTTTATATTGTGATACACATTTATTTCCATTTACATTAAAGAAACATATCCAAATACTGGATTATACCTGCCATAATAGCGGTATCCAATTGCCCACATGATACAAACATTACAAGTTGGCGCAATCATCTGTGCCAACCTCATTGTGTCAGATTGTGCCATTGTGTGCAAGATTGTCCCACATAGTGCAAAACTGTCCAAGAATAATTCTGCCTTCTGGTAGCTATAATATTGCGCCCAATTGTTCTTTACAACCGCAGATTGCGCCACATGCCCTGGCACAGTACAATGGAACAAGTCTTCTGCTTATATACCATTAATATACTGTCTAATGAAGCTTATGCTGCCCAACAAAAATTGTGAAGCTATAAAGTACTGCACTCAGTCTCAAACAAGCACAAACATATCCAATGTATTAGTTGGCAAGCATTACAAACAGCTAAGAAGCAAGGGTTACTTTGAAGGTATATATTAGCGTGCTTTTGCCTTGCACTTGATCGATTTTTAGTAAACAGGTACTCAGCCAGCAAATCTTGCTGGCCAATGATTCCATTAACCTGTATATGCTACCTATCTTATGGTATCAGCATAGAAGTTTGCTGGTAGTCTCACTGGCACCTAGGCCAAATCACCATCCAACCTGGATAGCTACCTGTATCCATTGCTGGATGAATTTAGTATCCCTTACAGTAGAAAACTACTAAATGGCCTTTGTAACAGAGCACCTATGATTATCTGCATTAGAGATACCCCAGCTTTCAGCAGGATGGCCAGCTTTTCTTGGCAAAATGAACAGTATTGCTGCTGAATGTGTGAGATCCAGGGGATTTATTCCATAACACATGCAAGTTATTATTACCCAAAACCAAAACTAAGAATATCCTCTTTCTACAGAAGGAATGTACCAAAGTCAGCCTGCAATTGCATCAAAGCTGGCAAGCTATGATCCATTGGCCTGAATATGGAATCAATTGAAAACTGGAGATACTCATGATACAGGGTATCTGTCAGTGCAAAAGCTTCCTACTGGGAACAGTGCATTTGCTTTTCATTGATATCCCAATACTGATGATTAAGTTGTATACAAGCATTTCAAGATAAACTAGCCCTTTGAGATTGCAGAGAAATTTGAAAGATTTGGAAAGATATTACAGAGTTTCTGCTACCCTAAGTACTTCTCACAGGCTCCAATCAACATTTATATGCATATACAAGATTGCAAATGCAAGGACTAGATGAGCAGGATATGTATTTATTAAAGTGCTATTCTGAAGCCATTCCTACCAAGAGTACATTGGAAGCATTGGGAGTCATATGTGGACATTATAGGAATATTTATCCTGAAGTGGATCACCAATGCCAACTTGACACATTTAAAGCTGTAGTGCAAGGAGTTTGTAACAGGATTTGAGCAGCTATACTACCGACATAGAGCTGAACATGTAGATCTCTGCCACTTCTGTATTCATCTCTACTCCATCTTACTTGGTTTGTGCAGAATATTGGGCCTTGCTTCACCTTGTGAGAGTTTCCTATGGAGCAGATTTGTGGGGAGATAGGAAGACTAGTAAAGTTACAGGTACTAGTGCCTTCATGTTTGTGGTGGATGTGATGAGTTGGCACATGGAGGACAGCCAGGAAGAGCTGAAACATATTAAGGCCTGATGTACACATGTAGACACCTATGCCTATGAACTAAGAAGCTAAGCAGCCCCAATGTGTTGGTAATCAATTACATAATGCAAAGTGGGGTTGGGTGCAAGAAGCAACTAATTTTTATCACAAAAGCCCTAACAAAACATACTGAACTTCTCTGGATCACAAGCCAACTTCTACACCATTCAATACAGAATTCACACAAACAAGAGCCAGAGTGCACCTATATGGGAGACTAATATCCAGCAGGGAGAAGGAATATATTGACTGAATACCATGAAGTTCTTTGTGGATACTCAGGCAGTATACATGTCAGAAGTGGCAGCAACCAAACACATGTTTGCAAGATATATATGCTACCAGCAGTGCATGGTATATGGCAACTTTGCAAGTATCACACTAAAAAGCTGTAGAGTTGAGGTGATAGTTGTATGTAACTTGCAGCAGGTGTGCATGTTAATAGAGGTTAGTAAGCAGGAGGCCATGTATTGTTTGGATTTGAACTATATGTGGAGTACCAAAGGTAGTGGTGGGCAAGCAAATTAAGCAGGGTGATTTTATAATGGAATATATGAATTACACAAGGGGAGGTAGAAAAAGGAAATACCACTTGGTAAATTGGTACAGTAGCATTATACAGAACTAGCTGTAGGCTGCAATACTGCCATGATAGTGCCATCAGAGATCCACAACAAGGCTGTCAAAACACAGTCAAGCTGGTTACCATGCAAGGCAACTGGATGTACTGGTGGTTAAATCCATTTCATAAGTTGTAGAGTGCATTAAGACCACAATAATGCCATGCAATTATTGCTACAGCACTGATCAAACCCGGTTAATTTTTTTAGCATTATTTGACAGTGAAATTAGCTGAACACTACTGTGATCCTGTTATAAGATTGTTAAGAAGGTTACCGGTTCTAAGCTGCCGGTAATATGACAGTCTCCAAATAGGATCCTGATAGTTGATCTGGATTGGATCCAGCATTGAGACCAGATTATTTCTCATAGAAATATTTATCTAGAAGCAGACCAATAATGCCAACTTGAGACATCAACAGCTTTAGCTTGAGGAGTTTTTATTCCAAGCTGCTGGCAATATGACCAACTCAGCATGGATTCTAATGGCTGATCTGGACTGTTTATACCCAAGGGGCCAGGTTGTTTTTCATCGGGCAAAGCAACAATATCAGGAACTCAAATGACTATCACAAAGCCTACAGTAGAAATTTGCAATATTAATAGGCACACCAAGAGGTTGCAGGACTTCTTCAAGAGCAGTGCTTCAAAACAGTGGCATAAAGCTGTAGGATTCCTGCCAAAGTCATGGAAAATTGGCATCATAGCAAATATACTTATTGAACAATGGATCTCAATGGAGTTACTTGTTGAGTGTGGAGTTGAGCTTAAAATTGGTGTGGACAATAGGGATTTGTTTAGGTCAAATCAATTGGCAATTGAGGTACAACTGAAGTTTCCATGGAAATAAATCAACTTGTATGTATGAAAAGTACAAGAATGGTTTTAGTCAGCAAGCAAGAAGTGTAAAAAAGAGGCAATAGCCAATCAACATACAAAAGTGTAAGAGGTTACTGAGTGTCCAGGATTATATGGTGTGAGAATAGGCAGGGGACCAATCAATACTACTTATATACTGTAATGTCAAAGAATTTTGATCAAGATTTCTGTAAATCTGAGCTGCAGTTGTTTTTCAACAGTCTTTGCACAGTGTCCTGACAGGATCAATACCTCTTGGTCACAGGACTTTGATTTGGTAATGGCCTTTTGATGGGATCATCACATTTATTTTTTGTAGGGTATACCCAAGCCTAATAATCAAAAGACATTGAAGATCTGTGAAGCTGTTGAGTGCCGTGATGAAGAGTCGGCAAATATTCTAGAAGCCATTAGAAGTCTAGCATTGCATCACTTCAAGGTCAGCATACCATAGACTCATCCAAAACTCAAGGCCAAGCAGAATGTGCTTGATCTGCTCCATGCTCCTTATCCTGAATTCAAGAAAGCAAACAGGTTTTGGGCCCACATTTGAACGCTAAGAGAGTATCTTCAGAATAGCAGAAACTCTCAAAGGCAGCGGAATAATGATGCCATAGCTAAAAACCAGCAGCTTCCTCAAGAGCTTGTCACCAGCAAGGCTGAAAGCTCCAAATATGTGGCAAAGAAACATCATGCAGCCAGAGGAGTGCTAGTAATGGGCCAGCAGCCAGAAAAAAATCCATCAGTACAGCATTTAGCAAGAGAAAAACATAGCTCAGTACAACTGGTATATGGTTAAAGTAGCAGTGAAGGGCCTGACAGTGATAAAACCTATGGCTTTCTTGAGGGCCTGTCACAAGTAGAGCTAATGGCTCAAGACCAAGGGCAAAGAAACATCAGATTGGTAGATATGTTATGATCTGCCGCTTGAATGTTTAAGTTAGATCAGTTTTTAGTCAAATCCATTAGTATATGTTTATGTTATCAGTATATCAGTATTATCTATGAAATCAGTTGCATTAGTCAGCAAATGAATCAGCAGATCCTTATCAGACAGAAATAGATATATTAAGTAGGATCTTATTGGGTGATGATGATGCAATCAAATGAGTCATCAGCCACAACCTACATTAGGAAATACAATTAGTCAGCAATTGATCTGGCAAAATGTATATAAGGAGCTGCTGGAACCTCAATAAAAATCAGTTCAAGTTTTAGTGAATACAATACTAGCTAAACTCCCTATTCCTCTACAACTCTTATACCAAGACTTGTAACAGATAAGTGCCTGTAAGGGACAAGCAGGCTAAAACAGATGCATTAGTGCAGCATTTATTAAAGAGAAAAATTAGTAGAATACAAGCAGTAATCAGTCTAGGTAACAATGAATGACTTGGCGGTGATAAAGTTAAAGGTAAAGAAAAAAAGCCTATCCAAGCCTGAGGATGGAAAGCTTAAGAGAAAAGCTCTTGGCAGTTAATGCCTTCAGCCTAGAGCAGGCAGAATTCCATAATACTTAACAAGAATTACATTCAAGAAAACAGCTTTTTTCTCAAGAGTTGGAATTGCAGCTAATTGAGCAACACTCCAGTGAGGCAAATGAGTTTGCAGAGAAAGGCAACTTGTCTACTAATATCTCCATATCTGCTATTGTAGAAAGAGTGGAGATCCCACTGACAAACAAAGCAATAATGTCAAGAACCTAATGGACTCTCAAAATGCCTACAGTGGGGCTTAGGAATATTAATAGTGACACCATAAGGTTGCAGCATTTCTTCAAGAACAATGCTCAGGAGAATAGACTTAAACAATACAAGGACTTATTGCAAAGACTAACAGATGATGTGCTAAACCTTGTTGTGTTGGCTAAAGACTAGGCTGTATTGAAACTAGTGAATGAACACTGGCATCAAGGTGTATGGTTGATGTCAAAGTCATGAAAAAAGGGCATTACAGCAGAAGTTCTTTTTGAATAGTGGATTTTATTGGAGTAAACTTGTTGAGTGTGGGGTTGGGATTAATGTTAGTGTTGGTTATATTGTGAAAATATATAATTCCACCTAAAAATTTGCCTAAATTGTTCACTTAAAATGTCACCTACAAATTTAAGTGAACACTGACCAAATTCCCTGTTAGAATCTAATTTGAACACTTTTACCAAAATATCAGGCACACAGATTATGAAAATTCATAAGGTCTCCCAAACAGCGCCACACTTTGCACACCTACTCTTGGAACCTTCTTATACCTATTCTATATGTTTGCTATGCAAGCACTATATAAAAGTACAAATATTACATTTACATTCAACAAATAATTGAGTGAATTTACATAATCCTCTTGTTCTCCAAATCACTTCCGATATCTCTAAGACTCTTGGAACAGGCTATGAGCCCTAAGCTTTCACTCTCTGCAATGTCTAATTCTGCTTTTACTCCAATTTTACCTCAGCTGAAAAGTTGGATGGATCTAACTGCAAAGTGTGGAAGTTAAAAGTGATAATGCTGCTGTAAGTAAGAAACCCTTGAGATATTGCCATGAGAGGAATGTGCCCTTCTAAAAATATTGGTGGGGAAGTGTAAAAATACCAGAAGAAAGAACAGAGTGCATTAACTGCATTTGCCACAATGCTAAAGACAAACTGCTAATTCAATGCCTAAAAGCAAAAACAGCATAGAATGCCTGGAAGGCATTAGCAGACACATACAAGTCATGTTCAGCTGCCAAAGAAGGTATCATAGATAAGCTATTTACTACAAAAATGCTTCCAGGAGGAGAAATGAGAAATCCAACTAACAGAATTAATCTGCTGGTGGAAGCACTCTAATCTATGGACGTACCAACTACTGATGAGGATAGGGTGGTTACAGTTCTGAATAGCCCAACATACAGATTTCAAGGCCTTTTATCAGCCCTGGAGGCCTCAACTGAAGATATGGTGTTATGTTACATATATGGAAAGCTCCTGCACAAAGAATCAAGAAAATCTAGTGCCAATAAGTGTTCTAAGAGTTTGTAATTGCACAATGATATTCAACAGACCTAGCCACTTATATTGTCACATACAAATCTTAGCAAATTTTGACCAAATTCCTTGTTGGAATTTAGCTAGAATATTCTCACTGGAATATTAGGTAGGTGAAACATGAAAATGCAACTAACCAAAAACTATATAATTTACTTGGTTTCACAAAAACTTCCAATATTTCAAAGGCACTTGTAGTAAGCAATGAGCCCCAGGGTGTCACTCCCTGCAATATCAACATATGCTAATACTGAAATTTTCCCTCTGCTGAAAAGTTGGATGCAACTGACTGCACAGTGTGCAAGGTAAAGAGGAAGATGCTACATCACAAAAGAGGCCATTGGGAAATTTTCATGGGAGAAGAATGCCTTCCTAAAAACATAGGAGAGGAAGCCTTAAAGTACCAGAAGAAGAAGAAGCAGAGTGCCCTTAATGAATATGCTTTAATGCTAAAGACAAAATGCTAGTTCAATGTTCAGGAGCAAAAACAGAATAGAATTCTTGGAAGGCATTAGCAGACATATGTCTGTCATGTTCAGCTGCTGAGAGATGTTTCTTGGACAAAGACTCTTTACTACAAAGATGCTGCCAGCAGAAGAAACAACAATCTAATCAACAGAGCTACCTCACTGGTGCATGTGATGGAATCTGTGGGCACATCACCTACTGGTGAAGATGGGATAGTTGCCATCCTGAATAGTCTGGCCAACAAGCTAAAGGGCCTAGTATCTGCCCCAGAGTCACACAATGAAATTGTGGCTCAAAAACAGAGAAAATGAGCTGAAAAAGCCTAAATATGGAAATACTGCAACCACTGAAGATAGACTATTCATATCTGCACTAAATTAATACAAAAAAGGATTCTCAGATGTGGTATATTGACCCTGGAGCAGCTCAACACTTTGCAAATCAAAAAGAACTCTTTCCCCAATATCAAGAAATTCCATTTCAAGAAGGTTTTCATGGGTGACTAGAAGCGGCTATGTCTAAGCTCAGGGAGTTCAAGGCCGTGGCAGAGAGAGAAACTAGTAAAAAAATCAAGAATTTACCTTACCCTCTTTGTCCACTTCTGCAAGCTTCATGAGATATAGCACAAAACTACTGTACCATACTCTGCACAGCAGAGCTTAGTAGCAGAACATGCAAACATATCAGTAAATTTTACAGCAAGATTAATGATTCACAATAAATTATCCTTTGCATTTTGGGCAGATTTAGTTGCCACAGTTCTATAACTTAGACAGAGGAGTCATAACAGAGTACTTTGTGATTTTATTCTATTTGAAGCATGGTATTGATGTGGATCAGGTGCAGTATACTCAAGAATATATGGGTGTACAGCTTATTTCAAGAAACTGCCAGGAAATCAGTCAAAATTGGGGCCAAGAAATGTGAAAAGCATATTGCTAGGCTACTGCAATAAGGGTAAAGCATACAGAATCTACAGAACCAAGGCAAAGAAGCTGATCAAGTCCAGGGGTGTGTTTTTGAGAGCATTAGGTGACTTAAACAAATATATGCCAATGTTTTGGTACAAAAGATCTAGAAATATCTTTTTAATTATTTTTGCAAAACAATCAAAGTTTGGCCAATCTACAGGGTAAATTAGCCCCCTTTCAGGGTAGGCGCACTGAAAACCCTGCATTTACAGGAAACAGGCTAAACTACAATTTAGGAGCGCTAGGCCATTCTAAACTAGGAAAAAATAAGATTTAATTTATTCAGATTTCTGTTGACATATTTAAGATGAATGACTAATCAGGATGAGATACTTAATCCAGCTTGCTAATGATAATGCAAGATACACCTTGTATTACTTCATGAAAGATGCTTTATTTCCTTTGTTTTGAGCCTTAAACCCTGGCTGTGACAAACCTCTGGTAAAGCTGAGGGCTTTTAGTACTGCCAGGTCCTTCACTGCTACAATGACCAATTGTTTCCTGAGTTAAATAATGAATTGTCCTTAATAAATGCTCCAACATTGCACTTGTTTCTGTCTGCTTATCCTCTATTGGAGCTTTCCTAGTTGTCTAACAACTCTTTCATGCTTGCCTAGAGCTTTCAGTCCAGTTTCTGACAAGCCCTTGATGAAGCTACTGGCTTTAAGCTTTGGCACTTTTATACCGGTGCCTTTAGTAGTTTCTGCTATACTGCAGATACTTTCTTAGCATATCAGTCCTGGGACAAAATCTATTTTCAGTTTGAATCCTGGAAAATGCTCATGGAACAGATCAAATTCAGCCAACTGGGCCTTGAGCTCCTGATGGTCCCACAGTTTGCCTGCACTAAGGTGATGCAATGCTAGACTTCTAACAGCCTCTTGGATATTAGGCCACTCTTCATTAATGTACTTGATGGCTTCTGAGATCTTCAATGCTTTTAATCTTGAGGCTCAAGTATAAAAATCACAGTCTCCCCCTCCTGCACTAAAACTGGAGTTTCTGTGAGCTTTATCCCTGAGTGGTTATTGTACCTCAAAGCTGGCAATATTCCTCTGCTCTTACATTGGTAAATAGCTCAATTCTTGGCTGTGATATTCAACTATTTGAATTCCCTCTTTGCAGCCTAGATACTGCATTCTTTACCTCATATATTGCTTGCTCTAGACATAGTCTCTGCCTTTCCTATCTCTGAGGTATTTCATGATTTGTCTTGGCCATTGCATACATCCAAACAGCCCCTGCACCTAATTGCCTCACTCATACTTTGTATAAGCTGACAGCATACTTGTTAATACTAGTTGTGGTGATATAATGAATGTCATTTACTGGCCTTCTACTGGAGACACTCTATTTGCTGCACTTTCATCTGCCTAAGCATTATGATCAGCTAGCAGCTCCATAAACATTCTTAGTAATCTACCTGACTGAGAGTCTGAGGAGCCCTCACTATCAACTTCAGTGGGCATGCTATTGACATGGAGTTAAATGGATGGGGCCCCGCTTGTTGTATTATGTGTCAGAGCAAGCCGTTGCCCAACTGTACTACTGCTGCTCTCAGCAGTGCAGTATGGTGGGGTACCCAACAACTGTGATTTATTTTTAGTGGCATACATATGCAAGGGAGTCAAGCAAAGTGTAAAGTAATGTTACATACAATTGTGCATATGGTGCCACTATTTTACATATGATGTTTACTATGTAGGTCATCATTAGCTCTTATATTGATATAGATTCACTATCTCAACTCACATGAGTATTAACACACAAAATGATGTAACAGTGTTATGCTGTAGAGTGTTGAACTGTTTGCCGCATGGACAATATCTTAATGGACACACAAATACCATATTAAATACAGTTCTTTCTTATATCCACTTGAGTATGGACAAAGAAGTGATGTAAAGATATTATGTTGTTAAGTGTTGAGCTGCTTGCCCCATGGATAAGACTACATCTATTGAATGCCAAAATCAAAGGAAAAAGCAAGCATATGGCTATTGTAACAAGCCTTACAGCCATAAAATATGAATATGGCATAGAAGCTATTAAAAGCATTATGGCCAGTTGTTTGCCAGACTTAGCATGAACAAGCATTCATCAGTCACTACTTTACCCACAGTACCATGCCAGCTGCTTGATGCCTCTATAACGGCAGTTAGCCTTACTTGTTACCCTGTGCAAACCCACTTTGGTGAGTTTGTAATTCCATTTGGCTCACCACAGCATTCTATATATGCCTTGATCAGTGATTGGTACTCCTCCTGCATGGCTTGTTGCCACTTAGTAGCATCTGGACTTTGCATTGCCTGTTCCAGATTCTGAGGTTTGGCACATAAGGCAAGATAAGCTTCTCCATGATCATTGGATGTTTGCCACCAGGATCCAGGGGCATTTCTTATTCTGGTAGATCTCCTAACTGGGATAGTCTGCTCTGATCTGAAACTTGCAGAATTATCATCTGTATCTGGCTGAATTAGGTACATATCTACTTCATTAGTGTTGATTGCATCATCAGGTATCTGGCCAATGATCTCAGTGGCTTTGTGATCTGAATTCTCCTCAAATACAACATCCCTGCTCTTGATCAGCTTCTGAACATTGCCATCATACACTCTATACCTTTTAGTATCTTCACAATACCCAAGAAAGAACCTTTTCCTACTCTTTGGTTCCAGCTTTGGGCAATTTTTGTCAGAGATGTGATAAAAAAAACATTACTGCCAAATACCTTGAGGTGCTGGTGATCTGGTTTTTTGCCCATAAATACTTGAAAGGTGTATAATCATGTAGTGCTGTTGTTCGGCATCTGTTCTTGATGTGTACTGCGGCAGCAACAGATTCAGCCCTGTGGTCTGTCAAAGTATACCAGTAGATGAGCAGAATTTTGCAAACTCCTTTGAACAGAATTCTCCTCCATTGTCACTTTGTAGTACCTTCAATTTACACCCAGTTTGGGCTTCTGCCATGTTCTTTAAGTGCTTAAATGTCTCTAAAGCTTCATCCTTTGTTTTGAGGAAGTACACCCATGTATATCTTGTTTAGTCATCAATATATGCCATAAAGTATCTCCTGGCTCCAAAAGACAGTGTTCTCATGGGGCTACATTTGTCTGAGCATATAATAGCCAATACATTGGTGATATTGATGCCTTCTGAGCTCTTAAAATGTTGCCTAGCTTGTTTGCCATATGAAAATCCCTTACAATCATTCAACTCAATTGGAACTGAGTATTTTAGGCTCAGAAGAAGCTGATTTTTCACCAATAGGCTCATTTTCTGCTCCCCAATGTGTCCTAGCCTCCTATGGCACGTTTCCCAGTTGGTTTCATCAGTTTCAGCAATGTTGACATACTCAGGTACAATGATCTTGCATTGTAACTTGTATATATTGTGATCTCTGATTCCCAAAGCTAAATTTTGTCCATTTCACTCAATATTGAGCAGCTCATCTTAGTAAAAACAAATTTCAGTCCCTGAGCAGTTGCTTTACTGACTGAGAGTAGGTTCTTAGCTATTCTGGGTACATAGAGTACGTCAGTCAGTCTTGCTGTTGTTGCCCCCGGGCTATCACTCATATTTGGTTTTATAGACCCACTGGCGGTAGCTTCCAGAGCAGAGTTATCTCCCAGATAAAGCTTTCTTACGGGACTAGTCTTCAAGATGCTGAACCACTCCTTGATACCACAAATATGCTGTGATGCTCCAGAGTCAATATACCATTCATTACTTTAGTTACTTGCACTCTCTTGAACAGTGACAAATAACTGTTCATCAGTAGTTATATAGTAAGCCTGCTCTAGTTTCTGTTTTTTGTCTGCTTGTTTCTTCTTGCATTCTCTTGCCCAGTGTCCTGGCTTTTTACAGTAGTTACAGCAACCAGGCTTTCTTTGGTTTTGTTGCTTTCCCTTATTTCTGAGTGCCTTTCTGAACTGAATAAAGCATTATCTTCAATTTTTTCTGCTTGATCATTACGTCTGAGTTCTTCATGGAGAAGACTTCCTTTGACATAGTCTAAAGTCAAGTTGTCTTCTTTGCTACCAAAAGAAAGTATGAGTGGCTCATACTTGTTGGGTGGGCTGCAAAGCAGACAGAGTATCTTTTCTTCATCATCCACACCAGCATTGATACTGTAAAGTTCTTCTGCAAGTGTCTCCATTCTGGTAATGAGTTGTAGCATGTCATCATCTGGCTTTTTTCTCATGTTGAAGAACTTTTGTTTCAAATAAAGCTTGCTTGATACTGACTTTGCTCTAAAGATCTTTGCTGAGGATTGCCATGCTGCTTTGGCAGTATTTGAGGGATGGATTTGTCCAATGAAGGAATCTTGCACATTGATACATATGGCATTAAAGGCGTTTCTCTCCTTCTCTTGAAACTTCTCCACTTCTTCTGCTGTTCCTTTGGGCTCAACTTCTCTTCCTGTTACTATATTCCTAAGCTTCCTTTATCAAGGTGGATCTGCATCTTGATTCTTCAAAGTCTGTGGTTCTTCCTATCAAACTGCTCCTTTACAGCAAAGATGTTGGTGTTGTTCTGTTTGCTTGTAGAAGTCATCTTTAGAATAGATTAAGGCAATTGGGGCTCATAACCTGTTGCAATTTAAGAAGTGATTTGGATATAAGGAACTTATCAAGAAATAGTGATAATAGTTGAACTATTATTTATTAATAAAGAAGCTCAGTACTTATACCTTTGTAGAAGTAATACAGCTGTAATACTAAGTAAGGAGGGTTTCTCAATATTCAGGAATATTATGCAACAGTTTCAGGGTTAGTACATAACATTTAGTTATAGTGCCAATATGATTTGGACTACAAGGGAATAATCATAAGATCATAGATCTGAAGAAAGTGCCAAAGTTAGAACTGTAAATTAGTCCCACAGTGAACCAGACTAGTTCAGAATTGTCAAGTAAATTTTAGTTGCTGAATGATACCAAATAGTCCAATATTTCAACAGACAAAGCCTCCCTCAAGTTCTCTAAGAATCAAGAATGGAAGAATGCTATGCAGCAGATCCTGGCCCAACAGTAATAGTTACTCCAGATCCTTAGCCAGCAGCAACAAGGAATGACTACTATGGCCCAAAGCCAGCAAAACCCTGTCAAGAGCAACATTAGTGTGAAGGTCAACTGGTACTATGGTAGAGTCAATGAAAACCTGGGAACTTGGCTCTTCCAGATTGGAGAAGCTTTCAAGGCCAAGGGAATTGCTCCAGAGTGCAAGTTACATTATTCAGCCTCTTACCTGGCAGATGCAGTTTTACAGTGGTACCACAACAAGATCAGGTCAGCCACTGTGATGGGGTGCTCTACAATCTCTACCTGGAATGAGTTTTTGTTGAAAATTCAGGATGCTTTTGAACCTCTACACCAGCAGACACTACTAAGAAGTCAAAGACACTCAAACAGAAAACAATGGTTCAAGAGCACATCTATGAATATAGATGTTGACTTGGACTAGTTGAAGGAATGGACCCTCTGGATCAAGTGGAATACCTTATTGAGGGGTTGAAAGAAAGAACTTGCAAGGAAGTGAATTATCGAAGACCCCAACTGTTGGAGAAGCCATCAAGATTGCCATTGACTATGACTCAGCTATGTTTGGATTTGGGAAGCCCACAATTCCTAATACAGAGGCTACAATCATTATGAAAGAAGACAATCAGAAGCAGTGCCAATGGAAATAGATGCTTTGCAGAAGAATCCTACCTCAGAAGAATGTAAGAAGAAAGGACTTTGCTTCAATTGCCACCAGTAGGGATATTTTGCAAAGTACTGCCCTCAGAGAAGAAATGAACACAAGCCATGAAGAACCTTCAACCAAATTGAAGTCCTTTAGCATAGTAATGTGGCAGATGAACTTGAAGAAGACTCAGAACTCACCTACTATATGACAGAAGAAAACCTATCCCAGATGACCTTAAGCTGAGGAAAGCTATTATATTTGAATTGAGTAATTAATGGAGTACCTGCCAAGATCATGATTGACTCAGGAGCATTGCATGAGTACATGCCAGAGCAATTTGCTTCAAAAGCTGGAATCAAATTGGTACCCACTGAATCAACTTCAGTCTCAACAGCTGATGGGTACTCTCATTTAATCAATCATATTACTCAGCCAGTGAGGATGAAGATCAATGACTATGAAGAAGACCTACAGGCCTATATATTTGGGAACTGCAAGTTTGACCTTGTACTAGGAAAGACCTGGCTATTTTGTTGTAATCCATCAATCAACTGGAGAACCCATGCTACTCACATTCAGAAGGACAACAAGACCTATGAGCTATTACTTGCCAGACTGGGTTTGAACTTGGTCAATACCAGTGTGTGAAACAAGTGAGCTAAGCAAGATACAGCTCTGTAGAGCACTTAGAAAAGGCACCCAGATGTTCCTCATGGCAGTATTACAGGAGGATTCCTCCACTCCAGTACCCCAGAAGGTCCATATGCTTTTGCAGCAATATTCAAATGTATTTCCAGATGCACTTGTAAGCCTACCACCAGTCAGAGATGTGAATCATTACATTGACACAGGAGATAGCCCTCCAGTGAGTAAGACAACCTATAGAATGAGTTCATTGGAACTGGAAGAGAGGAAGAATCAAATAGATCAGTTATTGGAGCAAGGATATATCAGACCCAGCAAGTCACCTTGGGGAGCACCAGTACTCTTTGTGTAGAAGAAGGATGGAACACATAGGATGTGCATTGACTACAGAGCCCTCAACTCAGATGTTGTGAAGAATAAGTACCCCATACCTTTAATTGATGAGCTTTTGGACCAGCTCAATGGAGCCACTATATTTGGCATGATTGACCTCATGTGAGGATACAACCAGATTAGGGTGAAGCCAGAAGACATCTCTAGGACAGCATTCAGGACCAGATATGGATATTATAAGTACTTAGTCATGAGTTTTAGCCTCACCAATGCCCCTCAACATTTGTTACCCTGATGCAGACTGTCTTTCAGGAGTACTTAGATAGGTTTGTGATAATTTACCTAGATGACATATTGATATACAGCAAGACAGAAGAGGACCATGTGGTGCACATTGAAAAGGTCTTGAAGAAGCTAAAAGAGAACAAACTATATGGCAAGCTAGCTAAGTGTGAATTCTTCAAGGAACACATTGCATATCTGGGACACATGGTGACTAGCTGAGGAGTGACCTTAGACCCTACAAAGGTTGAAGTTATCAAGAATCTGAAGTATCCCTAAGCATATCAGAACTCAGATCATTCCTTGGAATAGTTTCCTATTACTGGAGATTTGTCAAGTCCTTTGCCAGTATTGCAGCCCCTTTAACTGATATCCTCTAGAAAGACAATACCAATTAGTAGGACATAGCTTGTGAGATTGCCTTTCAGATGCTCAAGAATGAACTTGCTAAGCTGCAAAGCTTGATAATACCTGATTTCAGAAAGGAGTTTACTCTGTGCACAGATGCTTCAGATTATGCAATTGGTGGAGTGTTGAGCCAACAACACAAGGGGAAGGACTACCCAGCTGCCTTTAAATCAAAGAAGCTGAACTCAGCAGAACAAAACTATCCAGTGCATGAGAAGGAGTTGCTTGCTATAATACACTTCTTGAAGACATGGAGATGCTATATTGAAGCAGTCATATGCACCTTGAAGACTGATCATGCATCCCTCAAGTATATTTACTCAGAAGGTACTCTCTAGAAGAATGACAAGATGGAGTGAATACATTCAGCAATTTGACCTGGAGATTTTCTACTGCCCTGGAAAAAACAACACGGTTGCTGATGCCTTATCAAGATTAGATCAAGTTGCACAACTCAACTTGGTGCATGAATCAGATTGGGCTAGACTATTACCACAGTACTTGGAGGACCAAGCCATTCCTAATGAGGTGGACAAAGAGATCAAGAAGATAATCTGGGATGAAGCCAGCAAATTTGTGGTACAGGATGAAACACTCTAGCAAATTGTGGATAGAAGCCATATTGCCTATTGCCCTTATGTTGCTTACCTTGATTTAATACATAAGCTACACAATGGGTATGGACATCTTGGAATTGAAGGATCCTAAAGCCTTTTGAAAGCCAGAGCATGGTGGCCCAGAATGAAACAAGACATTAAGAAACTAGTGAAAACATGTCCAAGTTGTCCAATCAACCAAGGCCAACCACAGAGAATTACTGAACTCTTTCCCTTAAAGCCTATAAGACCGTTTGAAAGATGGCAAATTGACTTTGTTGGAAAACTGCCAACTACCAGGAAATGCAACCATTATATCCTAGTAGCAATTAATCATGCCACCAAATGGCTAGTGGCTATAGCAGTACCTGTGGCCAGTGAGTAAGAAGTTCCAAGTTTCATCTACCATGAGATCCTTATGAAGCTTGGATGCCCTGTAGAGATTCTATCTGATGGAGGAGCAAACCTCATGGCAAAGGCATTGGAAGCTTACCTGGAAATGCAGCACATCAGACACTTGAAAGCCTTGGCATATCATCCTAGAACTAATGGAGTCACTGAGCAATTAGTCAAAATTTGAGCCAAAAAGTGTAAAATGCATATTTTTGAGCTACTGCAATGAGAGTGAAGCATAGAGACTGTACAATGCAAAAGCAAAAAAGTTAATCAAGTCCAGCAATGTGTTGTTTGATAAAAATTCAAAATATTCACAAAAAATGACATCAGATAATGACAAAAATTTGATCTCAAGTCTACCAATGATCAGGTTTGAATCAGAGCAAAACAATGGGAATTTCTTCTCTCAAGAGGACTCTTCAATCATGGTTCAGCTTGAAACAGTGCCCAGGAATATCCCAAAAGTGATCATTCCAGTACCAAATGCCTGGAGATCCAACCAGTCAAGCAATAGCCCAAATTACTATATCAATGAGGGTACATACCTGGCATATGCCTATTCAGTCCACATTGATGAGCCCCAGACTGTAAAAGAGGCCCTAAGTAGCCCTCAGACAAAGCTTTGGAGATCTGCAATGACTGAGGAATATCAGGCCCTGATGGAAAATCAAACTTGGGACTGGGTCAAATTACCAATCAACCAAAAATTAATTGGATGCAGATGGACTTTAAGAAAATATGTAATGCTGATGGTTCAACTGAAAGATACAAAACAAGACTTGTGGCCAAAGGATACTCTCAAATAAAAAGACTTGACTTTACTGAGACCTTTGCACTGGTAGCCAAGTTTAATTCCATCAGATTAACATTGGCTATTGCAGCCAGATATAAGTTTTTAGTTTATCAAAGGGATGTAATGACTGCCTTTTTGAATGGAGAACTTGATGACAAGGTGTATATGAACCAGCCTGAAAGGTTTGCTGACCTAGATAACCCCTATTTTGTCTGCAAGCTTAAAAAGTCTCTATATGATCTCAAACAGTCACCAAGAGCCTGGAATTGCAAGATAGATTCTTGTTTCAAATCTCTGAGCTTCAAAAGGAGTAATGCTGACTATATTATATACTATAAGTCAGACAGGGCAGATCTAGTTCTATTAGCTCTATATGTGGATGATCTTATTATAGCTGCCAATAATCTAGCAACACTGGAAGAGACTAAATACAGCCTATCTAAGGAGTTCAAGATATCTGATCCAGGAGAACTCAGTTACTATTTAGGGATTAAGTTTTCCATAGACAGATGTACCCAGATTATTACCCTAAGTCAATCCAAGTATATTGAAGAGATACTAAAGAAGTACCAAATGGAAGACTGTAAACCAGCAGCTACCGCAATGGATACAAACCTTAACTTGGTCAAAGCTCAACCAAATCAAGAGAGCTTGGTATCATCTGAAAGCCCTGACTTTCTTTATCAATCTATGGTTGGCAGTTTCATGCATAGCATGCTTGGAACATGTCCAGATATCTCATATTCAGTGTGAGTTGTCAGCCAACATAATTAGAACTATGGATCCAATCATATGGTAGCAGTTACATGGATTTTAAAATACCTTAAAGAAACTGCTGATATCTGCTTAAGATACACTTAGAAGAATTTAAAACTGGATCTTGTGGGATACTCTGATACTGATTGGGGATAAAATTTGGAAGACAGAAGATCCACCACAGGATGCACCTTTCTTTACTGCAAGGGAGCAATTTGATGGAATTCAAGAAAGCAACCAACTGTAGCACTTTCTACCACAGAGGCAGAGTATATGGCAGCCTGTGAAGCTACAAAAGAAGCAATGTGGTTAAGAAAGCTTTTTACAGATTTAGGCATATGTCAAAAAATGCCTATTACCTTATTTCAAGATAATCAAGGATGTATACAACTAGGTAGAAATCCAACTTTTCATGCTAGGATTAAGCACCTAGATATTTGACATCATATCATAAGTGAAGCTATAGAGAATAACTTAGTTAGCTTAGCTTACTATCCCTCAGATGATATGATTGCAGACATATTTACTAAACCATTGGCTAGAGACAAGTTTGAATATCTTAGGTCAAAATTAGGACTAGTCAGTATGAACATTTAGCTGAGTGGGAGTGTTATAAAAACTGTAATTCCACTTAAATACTCACCTGACTTAGTCACTTACATCATTACCTACATATCCTATAGAATACTGACCAAATTCCTTATCAGGATTTACTTGGAATATTTTCACCCAAATACCAGGTACCCAGAACATGAAAATTCTCAGTTATTCAAACAGCCCCATACTTTGCACACATGTTTTTGGGACCTTTGTTAACCTATTCTACATGCTTGTTTGCCAATACCATGTAAAAGTATAAATACTACTTTTACACTCAATAAATCATTAAGTGAAAACCACATAGTCTACTTGTCCTCCCAATCACTTCCAATATCTCAAAGCCTCTTACAACACATACTAAGTTGCATCCCAGAATAATTTTGGCAAGTAGTAGTAACAAATCCTCAAAGCACACATTACTTTTATTAGTGGAAATGTGCCACTTTTCTAGCCATAACATTACATTATTCACCAGTAGATGGATTAATGGGCTCACTTGGCACCATAAAGTATTGTTGGCAATTGTTTCAATGGGTGTTGTCTCATTCCACATTGGGATTCTACCAGGCTCATGTGTAGTACTGTTGTTATGGGAAATAGGCTCACAATCCATCTGTGAGCCTTCTTTGTTAGAGCTATCACTCTGAGTGCCATATTTAAAGGGCTGAGGGGATCCTGAAGACATCACAAACTCACCTGACTCAGTTTGCGCAAGGTGACAAAGTCAGCCAGGCACCAATATAGAGGTATCAGCTGGCCTGCAAAGTAATGTTGGTACAGTAGTGACAGATGAACAGTCAAACATAACTTGTGTGGCAAAACACTGGCTGTGATCCTTGTAATACTTCCTATGCTGTCTGCATGCTTCATGACTGAGAAATTTGCTACAATAGCCACATGGTCTTTTTTCTCTTCTCTTATGGCATTGAATCAAAGTAGTCTTGTGCATGCGGCAAACAGCTTGACCTTCAACAATGTAACTCTATTATATCCCTTTTTGGTCAATGCTCATGTGAGTTTAAGACAATCTTGTATTTACAATGTTGCACCTACATAAATTTAAGATTCAATGATAACCTGCCATAGTAAGCATTATAAGCAAAGCTGTGGCACCACATACATATGCATATGTAACACTATTTCCCCTTTGGTGTGACTTACTTCCATATATATGCTGCCAAAAGATAAAGCAAAGTCATCTGGTTCTCAACCAAATCCCACTGCTGATGGCAGCAGAAGAACATAATGACAACAGCTTGCTTTTACATTCAGTGCAACAAGCAGGGCTACATCTAAAAAAGACCATGTTGACAGTATGCCCATGGAAGGTAATAATACGGACTCCTCAGGCTCTCAGTCAAGTAGGCAGTTGAGAACCTCTGTGGAGCTGCACACTGACTGTTATGCTAAGGTAGATGAGAATGTAGCAATTGGAGTACCCTCATTGAAGACCAGCAAGTGGCTGTCATAATATCACTACCTCTCTTATTAGCAAGTATGTTGTCAGCTCATACTAATGCATTAATGAAGCAATTAGGAGCAGTGGTTGATAGGATAGATGCAATGGCCCAGAGAAGCCGGGAAATAGTCCAGAAACAGGATGAGTGGATAATATGTGTAGTGCAATCAATATCCCAAGTAGAGAAAACAGTATCTTTGCTGCAAAGAAGGAACTCAAGTAGCTCAATGTCACAGCCAAGAATTGAGCCATTTCCTGCAATAACAGCAGAGGAGCACCATACAGTCTTTGAAGCACAACATCAGCACCCCAAGATAAAGCCCACCAGAAAACCTATCACAGTGTGAAAGGGAGACAATGTAGTGTTTACACCCAAGCCTAAAAATCAAAAGATATTTAAAATACATGATGCTGTTGAAATCAATAATGAAGAGTGGGCTAATATTCAAGAGTCCAGAAACACAATGAGCAGATAATATGTGTAGAGCAATCAATATCTCAGGTAGAGAAAGCAGTATCTTTGCTGCAAAGAAGGAACTTAAGAAGCCCAATGTCACAGCCAAGAGTTGAGCCATTTCCCAATGTAACAGCAGAGGAACACTGTACAGTCTTTGAAGCACAACAACAGTGCCCAAAGACAAAGCCCACAGAAAACCTATCAAAGTGTGGGAGGGGGACAATGTGGTGTTTATACCCAAGCCTAAAAATCAAAAGACATTGAAGATCTGTGAAGCTGTTGAGTGCAATAATGAAGAGTGGGCTAATATACAAGTGGCTGTCAGAAGTCTAGTATGCCATCACCTCAAGGCTGGCATACCATGGGACCATCAGGAACTCAAGGCCAAGCAGAATACACTTGACTTGTTCTGTGAGCATCATCCTGGATTCAAACAGGCAAATGGATTTTGGGCCAGCATTGGTATGCTACAAAAGTATCATAAGAATAGCAGGTACTATCAAAGGCAGAAGAACAAGGCTGCCATGGCTAAAAGCCAGCAGCTTCCTCAAGAGCCTATTACAAGTGCAGCCAAAAGCTCCAGACAAGCAACAAAGAGATGTCAGGTAGCTGGAGGAGTGCCAATTAGGGACAAGCAGGCAGACATAGATGTACCAGAACAATATTTATCAAGGAAAAAGTGTAGTACCACTCAAGTACCACTCAGTCAAAGTAGCAGTGTAGGACCTGGTAGTGATAAAACCAGTGGCTTTTACAGGTGCCTGTCACAACTACAGTTGAGAGCTTGAAACAAGTGGAAAAGCTGCTGCAATTTAAGAAGTTATTTGGATATAAGGAACTTATTAAGAAATAGTGATAATAGTTGAACTGTTGTTTATTTATAACAAGGCCCAGTATCTGCTCCTTTGTAAAAGTAATGCAGCTGTTACACCAAGTAAGGAGGGTTTCTCAACATTCAGGAGCATTCTGTAACAGTTTCAGCATTAGTACAAAATGTTTGGTTAAGTGTTGAATTGATTTTGACTAAAGTGAAGTAATCATAGGATCATAGACTCAAAGAAACTGACAAAGTTAGGGCTGCAAATTAGTCCAACAGAGACCAACAATAGTCTAGAATTGTCAAGTAAATATTTAGCTGCTGAATGATACCAAATAGTCCAATATTTCAACAAAAGCAATGTCAGGTTGCCAGAAGAGTGCCAGTAAGGGACAAGCAGGCCAAAACAGATGTGTCAGAGCAGAACTTATCAAGGAGAAAATGAAGTTCATTACAAGAAGTAGTCAGACAATGTAGCAGTGAAAGACCTGGAAGTGATAAAGGAAAAGGTAAAGGGAAAATGTCCACCCAGGCCTGAGACAGGGAAGCATGCAAAAAAAACTGTGTTTCTTGCCAATTAATTTCTGCAAGCCTGGAACAGACTGAATCCCATCATAGCCAAGAAGAGTTACCAACAAGAAAACAGCTGTTTTCACAAGAGTTGGAAGTGCAACCAATTGAGCTACACTCCAGCAAGGTAGATGAGTTTGCAGAAAAAAGCAATTTGTCTACCACAGCCTCCATGTCCTCCATTGTTGACAGAGTGGAGATCCCATTGACAGACAAGGCTACAACATCAAGAACTTGCAAGACTATGACAATGCATTCAATGGAACTTTGTACATTAATAGGCACACCAAGAGGTTGCACCACTTTTTCAAGAGCAGTGCTCAAGAAAATGCACTGATAAGCAAGTTAAAAGTTCATGCTGCTGGTTTTATGATAGCCCCATGGTGGGATTCTAAGGGCTGGCCTTGATTGGATTCACTCATGGTGCCAAATTAATCTTCATAGGGGCAAGTAGTTTGTAGCAGGATTTCAGTAGGTTTACTACAAGTATAAAGCTAAGTGCATATACTTATCTGCTGCAGCTGTACCCATTATCTGCCCCATCTTGCTTGGTGTGTAGTACATCCAATTGTCCTTTACATTTTTTAGGTTTCCTATTGAATAGTGCATGGGGAGATTGCAAGAAGATTCAAGTTACAAGTACTTCATATCCAATTCTCATCAAGAATATAACCTTGAGGTGCATTATTGGTATGATGAGCTAGCAAATGGAGAACCATGTGGAAGAGTTGCTAAACAATGAGCATGGATGTGGTAATAAGGACACCTATGTATATAGTTTTTGGATGCTAAGCCACCCCAGTGTTAGGGTATTAACTCAAGTAAGGTAAAGTTGGCTTGGACACAACAGGTCACTATCTTTGTTAGGACAGCTGTACCAGAGTATGGCAGGTTTTATTAGGGTACAAGCCAATTTCTACACCTTTCACTTTGGTTTCACATAAGAAAGAGTGAAGTGCACCTATATGAAGGACTAGAATCCAGTAAGGAGAGGAGCATATTGTCTAAGTACTAAGCAGTATTTTGTCAATATTCAGAGGCAATAATGACTAAAGTGGTGGCTGCCACACATAAGCTGCAAGCTGTATATGTTTCTAATATAATGTGGCCAGTTAGACCCTGCCTAATAAGTGCAGGCCTCAATAGGACTATTACAATGCCTTTGGAATTATGTCAGAAGACCATCAGCCCATAGTCAAGCCTATTACTATATTAGGCAGTCTAGAGAGCAAGCACATAAAATGTTCCTTCCATAACCTTGTTGAGCAGGTGAGAACTCTAAGCTGTTGGTATTATAACATCCTTATTTTAAGATCCTGCTGGTAGATCCAGATCAGCTCCGTTCATTAGATCAAATTATTAATCATAGGAAAGCAATAGTTTCTCTTGATTCAAAATAATGTGGATTCAATAAAATACTATATAGTAGAATAATCAAAAGGCATGATATCTCAGAATGTTACAAGGAGCGGTTGAAAAGTTTATTATCCCTTTGTAAATCAGCAAGGTGGCATTATACAGGAGAAGTAGCTTACAACCATGAGGCTGTCACAAAGTCATTAGAAGTTCACTATATGGCCACTTCCACACTGTAAAGTCTGGTCCACATAAGGAAATTTGATGATTAGCCAGCTTAGTGCCTCAAATGTATTGCAAACTTTGTAATTACACCTGAGCATTCACCCAGCCTAGTCACTTAGATCATGGACTACACATCTAAGAGTGCTCTGACCCAATTCTTTGTTGGGACTTACTTAAAATAAATTCACTAAACCATCAGATTCCCAAAGATGAAGTTTCTCAAGGTTGTCCAAACAACCCCAAAACTTGCACACATGCTCTTGGGACCTTTCTGAGTATATTCTTTGTGTTTTTTTGCCAAGACCAGGAGTTAGTACAAATACTATTTTTACATTCAATAAACCATTAAGTGAAAACCACCTAATCTAGTTGTTCTCCCAGTCATCAAGGTAGCTTTAAAGTAACCTGGCTAACTGAGCTTACTGTCCATTGGCATAGGTCTTTACAGATAAATTCACTAAGTTATCAACATGGTATGGCAGTGAGGATCTTATATTTCAGTCAGGTTAGAATGAATATCTAGCTAAATGAGAGTGCTGAATACTTTATATTTACATCCAAGTATTCCATTACCTTGTTACCCTTATTACAGCTGATGAATGTCACTACTTCTTTACCAAATTTCTTGTAGAGGTTTACCTCTAATGTTTTTACCAAATTGTAAGGTACCAACAGCGATAGTGTTCTCAAAGTTGTCCTAAAGACTCCAATCATTGCACACATGCTTGGGGGCCTTTCTGAGCATATTGTACACGTTAAAAGGCGCAGACCGGCATCTTACCAGCCTATCTCAAATATTCAAAAAAATGGGAACCTCGCTGGCAATAAACTGACCACCATGTAAAAAGGATTATTTAGCAAGTGAGCTTACTAGAACAATTCAGAGTCGGGATTGGGGTTATTCTATATCAGTAAGATCCGTATTTTACTACGCATCATCAAGAATTCCAAATGCTTCCAATCATCAATGGTATTGCCATTTGGAAGTATAAAGAAAACCACGATTCCAAATGAGCATTAAATTCACTGCTCAGGTGCGATATCTGGTGACCATTTGAAGCCATCTGACCAAGTTGGAAATCTTGGTCACGGTTTAACTATAGGCAATTGATACCACCGATATATATACTGATCTTCGTGGTCCTGAAGTGGAAGTTGATGCCAAAGTTATGTGATATATTCATACTAACTAACTGTAGTTAAATCAATACAGCAGCAGTATATTTTCTGATGTCAAGTGGAGCTCCACACCTTCCGATATTCCTTACTTAGAGGGCATTCAGACTTTAAAGAAGGGGGAGTGGTGGATAGGTTAGACTCCTTAGAGCCGCTGACTAAGTGAGCAATCTCACAGACTCCAATCCCGTGTTTACCGATGTTTGGACTTCGAAGGGTACAGCCTGACGGATGACTACCTACCCATGAAGTTCATCGGCGCTTACCGCTCGATTGCCAACATATGCTCGGGTATTTACAATTTGGGTAGCTGTTGTAGAGTAATCATCGAACGTGGAATAACCACTTAGATTAGCCCGTATCTGGGATGACTCTATGAAGGTATGATTCTCATTTAGATCATTCGGTCATCATTAGATGCTGTTCAATGACCATATGCTGTGTCAGAGCATCAACACACGCTGATATCATACTTAGACATCATTCACGTTCATCCTCATGTCGATTTGAGCTATGCTTTCAAGTGGAACACTCAGGTGGCTTGGCTAAAAGGCGATCTGGCAAGTCGTGGACGGCTGACGTCAGCGGGGAGGATGGTTGTTCAGCAGATAACTATAAATGGGATGCGTTCAGTTGATGAAATCTAAGCACGTTCATAGACTTCAATCTTTATTGGGAGTAAGATGTCGGAAAGTCAGGATATCGAGGTCACGCCCAGTCGCCAAGAATTACTAGATACGCTGTTCAAGGTAACATTTCGAAGTTGAGCCAGCCAGGTACTCACTAAGCTGACTTGGGACTGCTTAGATCTATGGAAAACAGCCAAATGAGGAAAACTTCAAGATATACTCCGAAGATGCAGTGTTAGACCGCTTTGCACCGCTTATTGAGCATGGATTTGGCTAACTTTTCCTAGATTTGAGGATCCATTTGGTCAGGCCAGGGGGATCGATGCGATCAAGTCCCAGTTCATAGGGCTGGATAAGCTCTTTTCGTCTTCCGTAACCAAGGACTACAAGGTTCTTGCTAGCGAGCCAGAGTTTATGAGGCTGGTATTGCACCAGATCTACACCATACCGGTTATACAATACGACTTGCCTGTCGAGAGCATTGTCAACCTCTATTTGACGCCCGAGGGAAGAATAAAGCGCCACGAGGATCTACTCTTCCGGCTAAACCTCAAATATAGGAGTGATGGCATCGTTGGCTATGCCTGGGAAGTGAGTATCTTGTTGATCTTATGGACAAACGAAGCGGCTCACCAATGTCTCATTTCTTCGCCAGATGTGGCGGATAGGCTTTGCTAGATTCATAGCCAAAGTGCTTCCCCCTCCCAAGGCGTAATTCCGCAAGCCTTTCCGAAGACCATTCGTTGGGTGACTAGGTAATATCAACATGTGCCCACTACGCCAGAATGTATCGATGATGTGTTCAATCGGACTGGGCAATAAAGAATGCATGGTAGTTTCAAGCACCAACATTTCCGTATCTTTGTCGAGTAAACCAGAATAAAGTGGCGGCCATACAGTAAAATAGAGTAGCCGAGGATGCAAGGTCCATTATAGATACATTAAGGACGTCGCAACAAAACCAATCGTATATGTATGTCAATCTCTGTGTCACTCTTCAGCTCTGGCCTATTAAGGTTTAAGGTTGATGACTGAGCAGCCTTCAGTACTACGGGCCAATACTGGAAAGGGGTGCTTCTAATATCACACATCCACCAACCCCTACGCACCCGTCTGTCCCGTTAATTCACTCCTACAGCAACCTCAATGAGCTTGCATACTGCGGGAAACTCGTCCAGAGTCGAGCTTAGCTGAAGGCTCTTTGCGCGCTGGGATCTGGATATGCTCCTATCTGTGCGCTTGACAGAAACCACTGGACGTCAGCTCTCTCACAACTCTCCGTGCCTAAATAGTCGATGGACGTGTAGCCATGGATTTATTCAGAGCATGTCGATTGGCCGATGTGGCCTGTAGTTTCCGAAGTTGGCAGTGGGTGATAATAGAAATCTAACCCTTTGCAGATGCACGATGGAGTTTTCAGAAAGCACCAGTAGGTTGCACATAGCCTTCTCAGCCTGGGTACCCGGTGGAACACCAACGCATCCTGTACCCTACCTCAAGGCTATTATTATTATATATTATTTGATATGCGTCAATCTCTGCCTAGACACGAAGCAACTGAAACATCCATGGTGTTCTATATTGTATAATCTATTAAACTTGATGCCTATAGCAAATGCTATTTGATATGAGCACTGGAGAGTAACCGGTACTACGGATCGTCATCGTTTTTGTACAGTTAGAAAGGGCTCACATCATTGGCTTGGCAATCTTGAAAGCCCAGGATACAATAATCTCACATTTATTTGGATCATATATAATAAGCCTAATTGCATATATGGAAGTAATATGACTGAAAGTTAATTTAGGAAATAGCCCATATTTCCCAACGCTATTTCACCCACCGCTTTTCCTTGCCGTTGCAAACATTTGTGCTTTTGTTCATTTCTCCTCCAATCTCTTCCCTTTGTTCAACAGTTGCCAGCGGTGTAAACTCACTTGGTTGTTGGATTCCTTTCTTTCCGGTATATACCTGGCAAATAGAGCTCCTCTGTTTTCCGTTTGACGCGCACAACTGGTTGTGGTGTACAAACTGCCGTTTCGTTCTTTTGTTTATTCGATTCTTTCCCATTCTCAGTTGTGTAATGAGGTATTTATCCTCTCTGTCTGAACGTTGGGTAAGTCGTAACCTACCTTTTTAAAGTGCCCTTTTGCCTGAGATTTAACTTGTGAACCGCCACAGTTCGGTACGTCAAAATATGTGCGTATTTCTATGCTCTCCTCGCTGTTACAAGCGGTGGTTATCTGCACCCTTGAGGCCATTGTGTACAATTTACATTTGAAGCAACTTGCCGCGTACAGCAAAGTGTCCAAAGTACCTCCTCTCAAGGACAAAGCCTTAAGCATCTACTACATTCTATTCATCATTGCGCAAATATTTCAGCTGATTCTTTGCTTGGATGCTGTAAGTCTGAATACTCGAACTCTAGTTCCTTTCCTCAACATTAACTCTACCCTGGACGTAGACATATAACAAGAACACTATCCAAGTGATTGCTTTGGCCATATTCAACTTCTTGGCAATGGGGTATGCTATCTTGCAGCATATCCAAGCCAAGAATATCATAGTCAGTGAGAATATCGCAGACATTTATCCGGGATACAACGCGTCGCGTAATCTGGAGTATGCTATCATCATCTTGATGCTGATATTCTCCTTGAGTTTTGCCTATGAGGCATATCAGCTTTATCAGGAGTACGGGTGGAACATATACAAGAAGATCGGTGCTGACCTACGGATGCGATGTAAGTATGGGTGTACTTGAGCCACACAAACCCAATCCTGTTATTAATCTATTTTGTGGGCCTCTTCTAGCCATATACAAAGTGTATCAGATCTTGTTGATGCTCTTAAAGTTCGATATATTCTTCCTTCTCGGGTTCTCTGTGCAGTACCTTGCTCTGGTCATTGACACTTCGCAATCCCCTGGAAACGACGAGCTTATAATTCATGTAACCGTCTCCCTTTGCGGAACGATTTCCATGATGATCCTATCGTTCTGGGCGGTAAATATGCGTATTACTCGGTTCCTTCGCCACTCTCTTTAACTTTAGTATTTGGGATGTAGTTGCGTGCCGAGAACCGATTTGGGATCATCGTGTTTATGCTCGCCTGTTTCACAACTTTGGGCTATCTGATATACAAGCTCGTGATTATGTACACCCCCGATGGCTCGCTTAGCTATAGTTGTCGAATCAATGGAGAAAGCTTCAGCCGTAAATGCGACCGTTTCGAGGGGTCTCGCTACTTTTTAACCTTCTTCGGTAACCTGGAGCAACACAACATCTGATAGCTAACCATACTAATCCGCCTTCCCGAACATTTAGTAATCGTATGTTTTTTATTGGGACTGGTGAGTGGCCTTTTCTATGCGATATGGAATGATTATGCTAATGGTTTGAACCGTCTAGGCTACCGTTGCTTTCACCTTTAAAGCTCTCCGGAACTTTGGCCAGGGACTGAAGCAGCACAGTAAGTGACTCTTGTCTGTTTTAGTCGGTAGCCTTTCCCTAACCCCTTCACCACCCAAGTAAACCATACCGCCGTAAATTGGAATGGCTCACTAAACCTGGACAGCCCGGAGGCCCAGAAGAGATGGTCAATTGACTGAGTCGGATGCTTTGTCGGACGAGCTCATTCAATTGCTTGCTGGTCCCCATTGTACAGCGTCCTTCATATCTAAAAAACCACTTGTGTTGATCATTTTGTACATTCCACCCCCACTTCTCAGAATTGAAAGATATGTTCTTGATTTTCAGTCTTTTCTCTTGGCAGGCCATGAAATGCTACGAGACCTTTGCTTCTGCTCACCACCAATCATCAAGGAGCGCTGGTGTGCTGTAGGCAAAATCTCAAATATCCCTTCTTTGCTTTATATTCTCCACCCATATCCAGTGCAGTTGACTACGTAGGCACTACGTTGCAACTGCCATAGTTCACTTGTTCAAATCGTTTGTTTCTTGATAAATGATGAGGATCGTTGGTGATTGCCATTCACCCCCATCACATCATCTTTGCACACCCCACCCCACACAACCCTCCCTTCTTACTACCATCTCGATTCCTAGAATCTGTTGATATTCCATATGGTATTGGCTCCAGGTATAACCATCTATATGCGAGCTGTATCGTTTGTTACCTAAATTCCATTAAAAAGCTCAGCCAAGTTACCCCAAGTGGTCACGGTATATTTCAGTTGTGACGGGTGGTTACCAGCTCTCCAGATTCCCGCTGCATCAAGCGAAAGATCCGATAGGAGTGAGAGCCAGTCGGCCGAGTGGCGATGTGTGCGAAGCTACCCGGGCCAAGTACTCACGATCGGACTCCACCGCACCCACAACACGCTTCTCCAGCCATGCTCCTGGATGGCGGACCTCGGTGGAAGCTGCATACGGGTGATTTCCGATGCAGGGTGGAGGTTGGTGCAATTTCTGGGCTACACACGATTTCCATTATCTCCCGAAACCACCATATCACATCTATCTAATCTTCGAAGTGGCGTTCCTCTCCAATCATGCTTCATCAATTCCCCTTCCCCCAGAATCAACCTAGATGCCGAGAAATTGCAAATGGTGGTTTATTGGTCTCCATGGGAAGATGGCACCCTCCCATCCATCTGGCCAAAACCCTGCACTCCCTCTCCGAATGGCGAATCGCAGCTGGGTCTAAAGAACTCTATTCAATCCACGGATCTATGTCTATTTGGTAGATGCAAAATGCGATGTTCTGGAAGTCCATTCAATTTGATAATTCATTCAGGGTATGTTGGTGGGGAAGGGAGAGGAGGGGCAGAGGGAGGTATGGGATGTGAGGAGGGAGGAGTGATGATTAATGTGGGAAGTATGGTTGGAAATCGATTAATTATTAAATACTAAAGGTTCGTTGATGCGGTTACGTTCAATGCGTGGCTAGCCATTTCTCTCTTGAAACGCCTCGTAATATGCCGTGTGCTTTTTCCTGTGCTATGGTCGTCCATTCGCCACCGTAGTTGTGGCCAGGATAGACCATGGTATTGTCGTCGAGGTCCTTCAGCACTTGCTGAAGGGACTGGAACATATCTAGTTTGCATGCACCGGGAAGGTCTAAACGACCACACGTCCCAAGAAAAAGCGTATCCCCCGAGAACAGCCGGTTGTTGTTTACCAGCAAACACTGGCTGCCTGGTGTGTGCCCAGGTGTATGCAGGAACCGAATAATACTGTCGGTCCCTAGCTTGAGCTCAAAATCGTGGGTAGTGGGAATGATCCGGTTGGGGTCAATCTCGGGATTCGACTCTCGCACGTAGCGAATATCTTCTTGATGAATGTACGCCCTTACGTTGGGCCATTTCTTGATCATAGTGGCCAGCCCGGTAACCTTGATGGGAAGTTGGTTGAAGGGCGATGGTGGAGTGCCTGGAATGGTACAAAATCGTTGAGTTTGATATGTATACGCGTGGGCTGCAGTGTCCTTGGCGGGCTTGCGCTGATGCTTACCTCCTACATGGTCGAAGTGGTAGTGCGTCACTATAGCTCCGATACAATGAAGCTTCTCCCGCTTGATGACATCCATGATCCCTTGCGCGTCCCAGCACTGAAAACTGTGGCATGAGTAGGCGGCGAAGCAAAGGCGGCTGATGGTCTACATACCGCATCAACCACCACACAAAGTCTTGATACAACGTCCGCGATGATATACACAAAATTTCGCATCTCAATGGCGTACTCGTATATCTTGTTTTGGATTGGGTTGTAGCTGTTGGGAATGGCAATGTCCTTTCCGGGAGTTAGCTGTAGAATCATGATCCCTACATGTAAGGTGGGCTTAATATCCCGTGGATTATGCTTTTGGTCCAGCCATCAAGACATACCATTATCAGTATCTTCCGCCAAGTATTTTGACTTGATCAGGTTCGTCCTCGCTTCGATGCATGTAGGATCCTTTGAGAAGTCGGGTTAGCGTTAACGTTGGCCATCGAAGTCAGTGCTCAGACGTCCTTTCGGGGCAAGAATTACCAGCATGACAGATTTCTGATAGGCATCGACTGCCTCCTTGAATCTCCGTAAGCCGAAATACGCTTCAGCTAGTCGAAAGTAGCCCTGGCATTAAAAGGATTAATAAGCGACTCCTACACGGAGGCCTCTTTTTGAGAGCCGAGACACGCCCGTACCTTGCTCCAGTCCGGCTTGAGTCTAACCACCACCTCGGCATCTTTGGCCGAATCCACCAAGCACCCGATGTAGAAATAGGCTGCAGAGCGGTTTGCAAATACAAGAGCGATAAAGTCCCTGGCCCCTGGCTCTTCGGCGACAGTTTTTGTTTTGATCAAGGCTTTGGTGTAAAAGGTAATGGCCTCTTTATACTGCTGCTTATCGAAGTGGGTATCACCTCGGGACGCAAGTCGGTAAAGTATTCCATCGGGAGCAGTGGGCCTAGTTGCAGACATTGGGGAAAGGAAAATAATGGTTGTTAACAGTTGCGTGGAGTAAGGACACAACGGAATCGGGGCTCTTGGAAATCCCAGGAACCAAGGAAAGTGGGGATAAGGTTAGTCTATCCAGAGAGTTTCGGGCTAGATAGGGGAGGGTGTAGTAATATCAAGCAACTGTTTAGAGAACTCGCTTGGCACTAGTAAGTAAACAGACGTGCTGCTGAAGACAACCCCTTGGTAAATATGGAGTGGGTGGTGGAGGGCTTTTTCCTGTCTTGGTAAAGGTAGATATTTCAAACCAAGATAGTTGGTGAAACGAGGGGATTTAATAAATTTCAATAGCATCCTTTGTGTAACCGAAATTAGGTAGCAATTGATCAGCTTGAAAATTGAGTCCAAGCAAGAGCCAAACCGAGCGAAGTGATCCGTACAACGATAATATGAACCATACCAACCTTGAGACTTTTTTGTTGCGACGAAAGTGCATCGTTAGCGGATTTACGGTTCTTGTGTTGTTGGGTTATGGCTGGAAGTTCGGGCAAATGTTACCACCAGGAGGGATTATTGTTGGTTATGGATGGGATTAAGGTTAGAAAGGCTTAACTAGTTTCAAAATAGGACCACCTAAATGCTGACGAGATAAAGAAATGGAAGATACTCAAGATAGTGAGTAAAAAGGGGTGACTTCTGATTTAAGAGACCCATGGAATCCGATCGGCACTTGGCCCTGCATGAATGGTTTACCTCAAATCCAGCTTAACGATGGCCACGATATACATAGTGCCTGCCTTGCCATCGGCTTTTGGACATGAACGAAATGCGGCTCGATACTTGGAATATATAAAAATGTATATTTCGCCCATCGATCTTCCTGTGTGGCAAGTCGTCGGCAACGCTGAAGACAAAATGAATAATCTTTGCAGCAGGCACAATGCCACCTGGGCAATAGAATTCCATCATTGCATGCCGCTGTAGCCGCTTGTACCTTTGGGTGCAGATCATGGCTCAAAGCAGTGTGAGGCTGTTAAGCTAAATTACGTAGTGAGCAAGCCCTGCCAGGCCCTCATGCAGCTGAATCAATTGGAGCTCTACATGGGAAGCACCAACGCAACAAACAATGCATCAATCTGCTTCACGATATTTCCACTTATATCAGCATGCATTTTTATCAACTGCAGCAGTTACAAACCGAGGCTCAATTAATTTGCAGTTGAGGCGGCTGCTGCTTTCTAAACTGGCAGCGCCATATTAAATGCGTGTTACACCAACTTTACTTCTGCTGCGACTGGTGAGACAAGAGCAATTCTAAACCCACCGCCATATGGTGCCTGAGTTTCTGTTTACCACGTTGAGTTAGCGCCCACACCAAGCTGGGAGTCTAAGAACAACTGCCCCACTAGCTCTCCCGCTATTCACATCAAATGCTCTAGGTTCATGTATTCTCTACTGGCCGCATGAGAAGCCAATGGGAGGAATATAGTAATGAGGCATTAGTACCTTACACTTGTACCATGCTTTGCACAAATCATGTGTCAAACATGATTGAAACGCTGAAATCAATGCTGACTCAACACATGCTTTTACACCATTCCCGGATTCCTGATTTACACAACTGGTGAATGTGACAGTGTCATGTGAAGGTTGATTACATCGGAGGATGGCTTAACCACCTCTGCTGCTGATGATTTTCCTATCACGCAGACTGGCTGCGGCCACATCTTGAACCGCTTGATCAGCTGCCCAGATGTGCCAAAGCCCATTGCTGAGGGAGCTCAGGGCTCGGGCAAACTTGTTTGAACGATGTGGCGCGTAGCCGCTTTTATTCCGGTTCGCCACGAAGAATATGGCATACGAACGAACTGATGAAGTTGATGGGTGAGTACGAACAGCAATCCAGTAGGGGGTGGAGCTTATGAACAGTCATTAAGATTGTTTTAGCAAGCATATATACATGTTACTTTTACATTATTCAGAGGTCTTATGATTAGATGTCTAGTGATGACACGTCGTTGCTTTACAATTAGCCTCCTGTAGGTGAGCACTGAATATCGCTCCTGAATGGTTAATATTTGCGCGGTTAGACCCTATCACATTTAGGCTATCCAATACGGTGGATGCGAGGGTGGCCTAGCTACGTTGGTTACACCAGAAATACTAGGACTACTTCAAATGCAACAGAGCTCCGATTTGTACTTCTCCAAAAACTCCTGAACATCCACGTCGTTGACCCACACATTGTAGTTCAGAAGCTCAAGCAGCTCCCTTTCCATTTTGCAAACCTGTTGTGCGGAAAACACGCCAGATGCTTCGGCCATCATGCGGTTATTCAGCCCCTCCTTCCCGTACAGGAACTTCGAGGCAACCAACAGGCTGGACAGGAAAATCCGGTGGGAGGTGCCGTATTCCCCTTGCGCTTTAGGTGGAAGCTTGACTTTCAGGCGATAAACATACATCAAGGCGACTACTCCGGTGACAGCATCAATACGCGAACGCTCAGCCACGCGCTCGATAAAGAGTAGCAGCTCCGGAAGTGTGATGTTTGCCATGGGGCGCGCTTTACAGTTCAGAACATTGCACATGGACTCGGCTGTGAAACCTACACTTGGAATGTGAGAAATCGGGTCTGTGGGGTGGATGCAAAAGAAGGATCGCTTACTTATCAATGTGTTTGGGAGTGGCTTGTATGCTGTGGTGGTGCTGCTCTGTGTACAATTTACAGCTGTGATCATAGTGAATGCAAGGATGATATATACGAAAGTGGATATGGATACAATGCACTAGAGAGAGATAGAAGAGTAGTAGGCTGAATTAGGCTAGACACGCAGATGGATGATCCAATTCAAATTTGGCTTGATTCAAAATAGTTTATTAGAGCATCCATTCCGCTGGACGTCGCCCTTAAATACCTTTAGGATACACCTGCTAAGTATAATTAGGTAAGACTCATTGCGTACTCGATTGGTCTCCAGCAATTTAATTCTGTCTCAAGTGATACTACTGAGCGTTATGACATTCCGTGATAAAACAGTCTCACATCCAAGTCAGAAATCGGTGGATATTCAATCATCTGGTTTAGATTGGCTGATTACGTGATAATCCTATACCAATCGATACCTGCGATAAACTGAAAATTGCCATGAAAGCTTTGGGGACACGGGATGATCACATACCTGTCTTCTGACCAGCATCCAATACTTGGTGCGATATCTCCTTCTACCCGCATTTTCTTCCAGCACCCACGTCTGACGAAGACGGAGACCACAGACGGCCCGTGATCCATGCCAGCCGCTCCTAGGACGCTCCAATGGCTCAGCCGGGCCTTGAGCCACCTTGGATGCAACAGACGAGGATCCGCAAAGACACAACCAGGGCCATCCTTCCCAACTCGCGGATGGTCTACTGCGTGGGACATATCAAAGAATATCCCAATCAACACTCGCTGCACAGCCTCGTAAAGCACACCATTGCTGAAGTAACTAGTGGCTGGTACGGGTTTCAGTCGGAAATGGTTTCTTTCATTCTAATCAATCATCCGCAACATGATGCAATCTAGATTCCCATATATGTGCATATATGTAGGTATGAATGGCCGTAGGGTCGATTCTTATCGGGTTCCTTACCGTCCTCTCCATGAGCCAAGCCTGATTGACTGTATGCAAGGTTGGTTTCCATAACCGAAACTGAAGCAAAATTGAGACTAATGGACGGCATTGAGTTCCAAGTTGCGCCAACACATCCCGCAAATCAGATCGTTCTGTGTTTGACAGTAACACCCTTGGTGATTTGGGCCGTTGTATATGCAGATTGTCACACTGGGCCAGGCAGCAGCTGAGGCCGCAAGTTGCTATGAGACTGATCATATGGAAGCATGATGCTATGGACATTAACACGGTGGACCTCGCACCGATCAACAAGCAGGCCCCTAGCCAGCCCAGAACTCTAGCATTTGGGGCAAAGTGCTTGCCCATCATGGAAAATGGCCAACGACTGGCCGCCGGTATTGAGACATGAGATGTTTCTTGCCAAGCACCATGAACTCATCCGAAGCCCACCTTCATGTTCGAATAAGAACAGTAACTATTTGTTAATCCTGATTTTATGGGTGCTGTAGGTGGTGCTTACCATGGGTAATCAAGCGACACTCACCCACTGCGAGACCACATAGTCACCCCTTGCCCCCTCACAAACTCTGATCTCACGCCTAGTGTGTATAAATAAATCCCGCTTTTGCAGCATCACTGCATCGGCGTCGTAAGCGTTTATGCAGTCCTGTTTGTAGATATGGTCGTGCAGGATTGGGGAATTCGAGGGCACCTGAACGCTGGGTAGTACACGCGAACACGGAATCCCTCGAAAGCCCACACCTTGTGTTCCTGGTTGCTACTTTCGGCTTTGGGTACACAGCCAGCACATGTTGGAAGCAGTATGATTCAAAATCAGATTTCCCGAGAATTCCCAAATCCATCGGCAGTTACTCTGGATGGGATTTATTGGGGTGGGACAGTCTATTAGAGGAATTGACATATATAACATGGGTGTACACAGTTTTCAACCCAATATTTTGCAATCTCTGCCGACTACTAAGACGAGGAATCCTCGTGATATGAATGGATTGATATAATGGGAATGTGCATTTTAAGCCAGCTATTGGATGGGGATGGGAAGATGAGCAGCCTGACTTCCAGAGTCAGGTTATTAGGAATGTGCCGGGCTAGACTTCGATCTCAACAGATTTCGCTAGACCGATGGAGTATGGCTCAGGCTCTTGGACTATCACTTCGGAGATAATATTTCGGGACTCTGGCTCGGCCTCGCTATCACTTGAGATCGAGCACTCTGAAAGCTTCTCCACTAGCCAAGTTCTGTCAACTTGGCATTTGTCGATGGAGAAAGTGCCCAAAGCCCTCATCGAGTCGTTTTCCAAGAAGCCGATAAAATAATCGTCGGTTTTGTCAACCACGCATATGCGGGCGCCTTTGTCGCATTGCAAAGGGCGTGGCATATCTTCGCCCCCATCGATTGTCTCGGTCGCAATGACGCGGCTGATGACTCTGCTAGAGAATGCGTTGATCGAAGAGAGGCCTTCTTTTTCGGTTAAGCTAGGGCATTCGGGAACTCGGGTGTAGTTGCTGGTGGGTAGGCAGCAGGAGAGAAATGCAAACATATTGAGTTTTGCTAAGGACTGAAACGATAATGTGAGCTTCTGGTATTATGGAGTTATATACAAGAATCGCCAGCACCAGAACCCCACTTTAGGAATTTCCTTTCCTGAACTACATATACGTGTTGTATACTTTAACCTTTCTTTCCAATCAAACCGTGTGCACATTCCTAGACCTAGTCTTACATTAATTGATGAACGAATCTCGAAGCCAATGCCCTTTCCAGCCAGGCCTCCGCTGCACATGGGAAAACCAATGGCATGCTTTAGAAATGAATGAAGATTTATACGTCAATTCCATTGCTCCCCGATTTACTCTCTACAGTATTTGGATGGCGACTATTGCCAAATCAAGTTGGATTATATTGAATAGGCATGGTATTTGCGAGAGCGCCGTTACACTCGAATTGAGTTTTTTCAGTGACCACTAATCGACGTTGCTGATTCCACTAGTGCGTTGCCATTAATGTATATAATTATGGCAATTGGCGAATATCGGTCATGTACATACGCTGTGAAGAACCAATTTATCTGTTCCATTAGACCTTAGGCTCGACTTATTTAGGCAATCTAGAGAAGGCCTAATCTTTGTCTGACTCACCTTTAGCCTAATCCTACCTCACTATGGTAAAGGTGCTGAGGATACAAAAATTCGAGATCGGACTGGTTGGTTTTGGCCAGTCAGGAATGACTTGAATCGTAGATGGCTATTGCTCTAGAAGGGATGTTGGCTCTTTTGCGATTGGAGCATGGCATGCCTTGTTCGAAGAAAGGGGCAAAAGGCTCAATTTGAGGGATTCAATGAAGTAGGAGGATGATTTACAGAATTCCATCGAGGCATACTTTAACTATAACTGATCGAGGATGATGCTGCACTATTTGACTGAACATGCCAATTTAGGTCTCGAATTTGTATTTGTTCCTTTCAAGGAACAGGTGCCGGCGATTGTTGGTGATGTTATGGACTGGATAGGAGCTTAATATCTGACAAATATTTGATAATCTAATCGGAGATTGTGACTAATCTTAACCTTAGTTTGCTTATATATGCAACTCTTACACGCAAGGCTTTGGGGAGATGCATGAGGTAATATATTCTGGTAAGACAATTCCCCATAATACTGAAGTATAGTCGAGAAGTGCTGATGCATCTCTCATCACTGCGGTTGCATTTGCTTGACCTTACAAATCAGTACGTAGCGATATACACGGTCGAACGAAGTAATGTTGTCTGCAAATATGGATCGGGTCTTTGCAGTGATTGCATATCACCTTGGGCCAAATCGTAGTTGCTGGAACGGTTGCAGAGAGATGTTTGAGATCTAATAAGCAGTTTCATGTGAGGCTTCAAGTTTCACATTCAAAAGAGCACAGCACCAATTCATGCTAATCGCAGTGACAGTTCATTTGTGTGCTTGGATGCAGCGCTAACTAGATGCCTTATCGGTAATGGATCGTAATATTACTACCACCAAATGGATATTTGCAAAATCCATTGATACAGCATTGCCATAGTCAGGATGGTTTCGAATCAAGCCATCGTTTCAATTCAAAGATCCGTTCAGTTGTCATTGACGAGGATGTTGTGAACCAAGCCGTTGTACTGGCGCCTTAGGGCATTCGCTACAGGCATCTTGTCCAGCATTTGCCATGAAGCGTATCAACGCTCCCTACACTTTTTCATTCAAACTCCCTACAATCTGGATCACTGTATTGAGTATTGTGTGATTCATGATTCTTGGGGAATTTCCACTTGCCCAATGATATTCGGCAAAGCAAGAAATACGTGCATTATGCGTCAACTTCGGTTACCTGGGGGAAGTTACCGCAACATATAGTCATGTGTTGGATTCCCGCATTAGGAGGCTGTAGAAAAGGTATACTCTTATCTACTGTTCATTCTCATCAAATATCCTAAAGGCAAATTCCCATCAATGGGTGCTCGTGTAGTAAGGGAATTTGGTACTGGACTTTATCTTCCCTTAGCAATATCCCAATTGATAAATGTGCTTAAAGTAAGCCTACAAATAGCTGATGCATATCCACATTTGATATTCTAGTCTATATGCTGGCATATTTCTATCTTGGCATACTTACTGTGTCTCACCCTGAAACCAATTAGTATCAGCCAATATCTCATGGCACCCACTTTGCCAAAAGGTATATATTGTTCTGTCCCTCTTATGTATTCCTGAGCTAGGTAAGCACAGGACTTGAATATGCAGCTATGCCTTGGAGTCTCGCTTGTCATGTTGATCTACACCAAATCTTATCTTGACTATCTCTATTTTCCTGCCTTGTGACTATTTATAATATCTAATTAACAGGCTAGTCCTTAACTGATATAAAACAGCATCATTGCTTTTATCAGTCTATTTGGGCTTCTTTGCATGTAACACTTTGATATCTATAGATTCACCTAATTGGCATAGGTTTTCTATATTTTTCATATGATAGATCTGTCTAACATATATATGCTTTGCAATGTATACTTATCATCTCCATAGTCTTGATGGCTTCATAGTAGGTGTAGGTTGGCCTTGACTGCTTTAGTATGTCCTACATTTCTGTGATAGGGTCAAACTAGCCAATACATCCAATTTGAAAATAATTGAGACTATCCAGTCAAAGGCCATCAGAAATTTAAATCTTGTGACCCATAGTGTTATGAATAGACACAATGCACAAGAATGGAGCTAGGCAAGGCAGGACCAGGAAAGCACTTAGGTGTGGATCAACCAGGCAGGTGGATTTCTAAGGCAAGCCTGTTTATTCAAAACCTGTGCCCTAAGAAAAAAAATTAAGAAAAGGCCAGCAAAATACCATCATAGTATCAGCTGAATTCCAAGTTTCTCAAAATTGACAACTCTCAATATATCTCTTGTTAGCTTATGAGCAGGCAAGCAAACAAATTCTCCAGAAGGAACTAAGCCATCTAGCATCCATGCCAAATTTGGTAATTAGCTGCCCATTACTCCCATCACAAATTGCATATGAAATTTTGAATCAAAAACACCAGCTGAATACCTGCAAAATACCATTAGAATACCAGCAGAAAATCAGATGAATTCCAAGTTTGAGATTTTTCATAGGGATGTGTATCAGACAGAGGAATACATAGGGGGGGATGGGACAATATATAATTTTTGGCATTATGGATGCCAGGAGATATTGGCTAATACTGATGGGGTTCTGGGGTGAGGCACAGTAAGTGTGCCAAAATAGAAATACACTAAAGAACAGACTAGAATATCACATGGGGATATATCAAGGGTCAGCTGATCATGTGACTAGGTCATGTGATATGAAATTATCATGTATGATACTGAGCTACCTAAATTCCAAAGGGGAGCTTGTGTAGAATGTTCCATTGTGAAACATTAACTTGGAGCTTTCCAGAAGTTGCTAGAATGTAGTAGAACTTTCTAGAAGGAACCAGGATTTCTTCACCTACTTGATTTAGCCTGAACATTGGAGAGCAGGGATGTCATCTGATCATGATACCAAGCTATTGATGCCATCAGGACACTGTGCAAAATTATTGGAAAAATAGTACCTCAGATTTCCAAAAAATTGGTTAAGATTGAAGCCTGATAATACCTAAGGTACTTTTGATTGATTCACTCCCATTTCACTAGCTTTGAGCTTCTAGAAACTCAATCAACTCATAGGTTTGTGTACATTGATTAGCTATTGCCTCTTTTTCACCCTCCTTACTCATGGGCTATGTGTATGCTCCTATATTTCATGCATAGAAACTGGTGTATGATCATAGAATTGTCACTTTTAAATCAATTGTAGACTGCACTGACCAACACAGGACACTAATCTCAGTTGTAAAAACCCACAATTTCACCTAAATATTCACCTAACATTCAAATTTAAAATATGAATTCACTTCTCACTGCAATCTATATTAAGGAGAAAACTGCAGAACAAAGCACACAGGATATTGTAAAATATCACTACTCCAAGCAACAATCTCTTGGAATTAATGAATATAATATAAAGTGCTCTGCAAGCCATCAAGGTTGCTCTATAGCATTATGCAGAGCATAATATGGCTGCTGCTATCCAGTATTCAAACAAGTAATCATATTTTCTTCCAGCATTCCCTATGAAAAATAATTTGGTCCTGCAGGTGGATCCAATCCAGATCAGCCATTAAATTCCCATTTGGAGACTGTCATAATACTAGAAGCTGGGAATTAATGACCCTCTTAACAATCATATGATGGGATCACAATGGCATTCAGCTAACTTTACGCCAAATAAAGTTAAAAACTTGACAGGGTTTGATTGATGCTGTAGCAAAATTGCATGGCATTGTTGTGGTCTTAATGCACTCTACAACTACTTTGAATGGATCCAGCTGGCCAGTACATCCAATTGCCTTATATGGCAGAAAACCTGATGATGTTTTGATGGCCTCAATGCAAGTTTCCAATGGCATTTTCATGGCAGTATTGCGGCCTACAGCTAGTTCTGTACAATGCTACTATACCAATTTACCAAATGGTATTTCCTTTTTCTACCTCCCCTTGTGCAATTCATATATTCCACTGTAGAATCACCCCTCTTTATTTGCTTACCCACTACTACCTTGTGTATTCCATCTATAGTTTATATCAAAAAATGCTATGGCCTCCTCTTACTAACCTCTACAAACATGCACACCTGCCGCAATTGACATACTTCTATCACCTCAACTTTACAGCTTTTTAGTATGAAACCTGCAAAGTTGCCATATATCTTGTAATGCTGGTAGCATATACATCTTGCAATCATATGCTTGGTTGCTACCACTTCTGCCATGAGTACCTCCTCAATATCCACAGAAAGCTTTTTGGTATTTAGCCAATATATTCGTTCTGCCTGCTGGATTCTAGTCCCCCTTATAGGTGTGCTCTGGCTCCAGATTGTGTGAATTCAATACTGAATGGTATAGAAGCTGGCTGGTGACCAAGAGAATCCCAGCATACTTTAGTAGAGCATTCCTAATAAGCATTAGTTGCTTGTTGCACCCAACCCAACTTTGCATTACTTAACTAATTACCCATGCATTGGGGCTGCTTAGCTTTCTAATTCCATAGGCATAGGTGTCTCCATGTGCACATCTGTCCTCAGTATTTTCCAACTCTTCCTGGCTATCCTCTATGTACCAGCTCATCACATCCATCACAGACTTGAATGTAATACTCTTGATGAGATTGGTATATGGTAGTAGCTGCAACTTGGCTTGTTTTCCTATCTCCCCACACATTGGCTCCATAGGAAACTCCCAAAAGGTGAAGCAAGGCCCAATATTCTCCACACACCAAGCAAGATGGAGTAGGGAATGGATACAGTAGCAGCAGAGATCTACACATTCAGCTTTATGTTTGTGGTATAGCTGCTCCAATCCTGTTACAAACTCCTTGCACCACAGCTGTAGATGTGTCAGGCTAGCATTGGTGATCTGCCTCTAGATAAATATTCCTACAATGTCCACATACAACTTCCAATGCTTCCAATGTACTCATGATAGGAATGGCTCCAGAATACCACTTGAATAAGTACATATCTAGTTCATCCAGTCTTTGCATTTGTATTGTTGCATATGTGTTTGAATATTGATTGAGCCTGTGAGAAGTACTTAGGGTAGCAGATACTCTGTAATATCTTGCCAATTCTTTCAAATTTCTCTGGTTTCTCAAAGGGCTCACTTAGCTTGAAATGCCCCATGTAAAACTTAGTCATCAGTATAGGGATATTGTTGAAAAGCAAATGCATTGCTCCCAGTGGATAGCTTTTGCTCCAACAGATACCCTCTATCTTAAGTATCATCAATCTCCAATTGATTCCATATTCTGGCTAATGATTTATAGCTTGCCAACTTTACTGTAATTTCATGCTGACTTCAGTACATTCTCTCTGTGGGAAGAAGCTGTTCTTAGTGTTGGTGTTTGGGTAATAATAATGTGTGTGAGTTATGGAGTAAATCCTCTGGATCTCACACATTTGACAGCAATACCATCTACTGTGCCCAGAAAAGCAGGAAATCTTGCTGATGGCTGAGATATCTCCAATGCAGATAATAATATGTGCTTTGACATTAGGGCCATTTACTATCATCCAGCTGAAAGCATACAAAATTCATTCAGCAATGGATCCAGGAAGCTATCCAGGTTGGATAGTGATTGAGGCCCAAATACCAGTGAGACTACCATCAGATTTTTGCTCTTAAACCATAAGATAGGTGGTAGATTCAGGTTGATGGGAATCAGTGGCCAGCAGGATTTGCTGATGGAGTACTGGTTTAATGAGAATCCAGCAAGTGTTAAAGCAAAGGCATGGTCATACATGTTGCAATATTCCAAGGAGTATTGGAAGTGATGTGGAGAACTGGAGGGTTTACATGTTATTCACTTGTAGATTTATTGTTCAAAGTATGGTATTTATACTTTTGATAAAGTAGAGCAAAAAAACATGTAGAGTTTATTAAAGAAGGTCCCAAGAGTATGTGTGCAAAGTTTGGGGGCTTTTGGACAACTTTGAGAAAGGTCATAATCTGGATACATGAAAATATGGTGAAAATATTCTAAGTAAATCCCAACAAGAAATTTGGTCAGGACAGAATGCTAATCAAAGAATAAGATCTATGTGACTAAGTTGGCATGAATATTTTGGTGACAACTTAATAATTACAACAATACATACCGTCAAAGTAGCCCTTGCTTCTTAGCTGTTTGTAATGTTTGCCATCAAATATATTGGATATGTTTGTTCTTGATTGACACTGAGTGTGGTACTTTATATATTTGCAAAATTTGTTGGACTGCATGAGCTTCTTTAGACAGGGTGTTGCCAGAATTTATCCAGAGTGTAAAAGGTGCTTTCCCTCAATGGTGGTGGATTCCTGACAATTTGGATATGTTGCAATGGTGGCATTTTTGGATCTGAATGCCATGCAACTGTTAACACATGCTGGAATCAGAACAGTCTCTGGGTCATATATTGTCAGCTGCATGATGGTTGTCCACTTGTATTGTGTACATGGTAAGTTGCATCCCAGAATGATTTTGGCAAGAAGTGGTAGTAAATCCTCAAAGCCCCCATTACTGATCTTAGTAGAGACATGCCACTTCTCTAGCCACAACATTACATTATTCACCAGTAGATGGATTACTGGGCTCACTTGGCTCCATAAAGTATCCTTGGCATTTGCTTCAACAGGTACTATCTCATTGCATATTGGGATTTGACCAGGCTCATGCATGGTACTGTTGTCAGGGGAGATAAGTTCACAATCCATCAGTGAGCCTTCTTTGTCAGAGCTATCACTCTGCATGCCATATTGAGAAGGCTGAGGTGAGCCTAAAGGCATCACAAGCTCATCCAACTCAGTTGGCACAAGGTGACAAAGATGGCCTGGTGCCAATATAGAAGTATCAACTGGCCAGCAAGATAATGTTGGTACAGTAGTGACTGATGAATGGTCAAATATGACTTCTGTGGTAAAACACCAGCAGTGATCCTTGTAATACTTCCTATGCTGTCTGCATGCTTCATAGCTGAGAGGCTTGCTACAGTAGCCACATGGTCTTTTTTATCTTCACTTACAGCACTGAATCAAAGTAGTCTTGTTCATGGGGCTAACAATTTGACCTTCAACAATGTAATGCTATTATATCACTTTTTGGTTAATACTCATGTGAATATAGGACAGTCTTGTATTTAAGACATTGCACCTACATAAATGTAATATTCAATGATGACCTGCCATAGTAAGCATTATAAATAAAGTTGTGGCACCACATACCCACATATATGTATCACTATTTCCCCTTTGGTTTGACTCACTTCCATATCTATGCCGCCAAAAGATAATGCAAAGTTGCCTGGTTCTCAACCAAGCCCCACCACTGACAGCAGCAGAAGAATGGTTGGATAACAGCCTGCTTTGACATTCAGTGCAACAAGTGGGGCTACATGCAAAAAAGGCCATGCTGACAATGTGCCCATTGAAGGTGATAATGCAGACTCCTCAGGCTCTCAGTCAAGTATGCAATTAAGAACCTCTGCAGAGCCACAAGCTGACTGTGATGCTCAGGCAGATGAGTGTGTAGCAAATGCAGTACCTTCAGTTGAAGACCAGCAAGTTGCCATCATAACATAGCCACCACCCATATTATCAAATATGCTGTCATCTCATACCAAAGCATTATTGAAGCAATTAGGTGCAGTGGCTCATAGGGTAGATGCAATGGCCCAGTGAAATCAGGAAATAGTCTTGAACAGGATGAGCAGATAATATATGTAGAGCAATCAATATCTCAGGTAGAGAAAGCATTATCTTTGCTGCAAAGAAGGAACTTAAGTAGCTCAATGTCACAGCCAAGAATTGAGCCATTTCCCAATGTAACAGTAGAGGAACATCATACAGTCTTTAAAGCACAACAACAGTGCCCAAAGATAAAGCCCACAGTTTCTTGACTGTGTTGTGCAACTAAGTACTCCAAGGTGCTCTACACCTGGTCTATATGCATACCATGACTCAAATGGAGAAGATTTGCACAGTATACTGCTATAATACCTATTTTCAAGATACACAGCTATAGCAACTGATTCTAGTCAATAATCATACATTAATTTTTACCATGAATCATAGATCTTTTCATATTAAACAGTGGCTTGTTTGCACATTCTGACACTCCATTTTATTGTGAGGTATATGGTGCTGTGATCCCTTGCTCTCTCCCATGAGCTCTGCAGAATTGTATGAAGTGTTTGAGATATATATTCCACCATTGTCATATTGAACTTGCTAAATTTTTGTCAGTTTCACTCTAAGCCATAGCCTGAAACTCCCTAGACAATAACAGAGCTTCTTCCTTTCTTTCCATGCAATAGACCCACATGTATTTTGTATAATCATCAATAAATGTGATCAAATACCTCATTCTGACCAAGAATAAACTTGGCATAGGTTCACACAGAACTAAGTAAGTTAGATATAATTGTTGTATCCCATATATATAGGCTGCTCAGTACTTCATATTAGCTGAGGGACTAACTTTTACTCTGCAAATTAGCTGATCTTTGATTATCTTGAGCAAATAATCAAGATCAATGTGTTATGAATAGACACAAGGCAGGAGGAAAAGCTAGGCATGGCAGGAAAGGACTTAGGTGTGGACCATCAAGGCAAGGCAGGATTCAAGGCAAGGCTGTTTATTCAAGACCTGTGTTTATCAGACTGAGGAATACTTAAGGGGGAATAGGACTATATATACTTTTTGGTTATACTGATTCCAAGAGATATTGGCTAATACTAATGGGGTTGTGGGGTGAGGCACAGCAATGTGCTGGGGATAATAATATAGAAGGCAAGGCACTGAGACAGGATGGGGAAATGGATTGGGGTCACCTGATCATGTGACCTGGTATTTTCATATATGGTACTGGACTATGAAAAATAAGATGGGAAGCTTCCATGGAATGTTCCATTGTGTAACAAGGGCTTCGAAAGGTCAGGAACTTTCTGGAAGGTGGTAGAAGGTTCCAGAAGGAATCTCTTAGAAATTGAGCTAGGAAGCTGAAACTTGTCATGGGTGTTCATGGTTGTCATGTGATCATGACACAATGTGCCCAAATCTCCTATATTGGAATATCTTCATTTAAGTTACCTATAGTGACATCTAGATATGATGGATAATATGTCAGCTTGAATAAGTTCTGACTTTTAGTGCCCAAAGCAACATGTGGACTATTTTGATTAGTGATCCTGCCTCCAGATTTGTGATAATTGAAACTGAGATCTTCTGATATGGCCTTGCTTAGATATATTATGATCTTCACTATTTCTGGTATGTAGAGTACTTCATTGAAGGCAAGTGTATGGTTTACTTCATTGCTTCTGAGGCTTACTTAGAAAGTTCCCTGTCCAGCTGCATCAAGAATATTATAGTCACCCTTCAAAACCATCTTAATTGGAATTCCTTGATCTTGTATTTAAAAGAAAAGTGAAATAACACTCTTGAATGGCTAGACTGAACCAAAGAGAAAATTAAGTGCAGAGTCATAGAATTGTCAGAGAGTGGTGGAAATATTAGCAGAGAGGTTTGGTCTAATACTGGGATTGTATATAACTGGGTTTGGCTATAGAGACAACATAATTGGTTTGCTATACAGGCTAGGCTTGGCATTCTTGGGAGTGCTAGATATGCTAGGCTTGGGTACAAACAAGGACATAATTGTAGAGTTCTTAATTTTGCTGTGAAACCATCTTAATTTTGTTGAAACATACATTAAACCAAAAGAATCAGTAAGCTTTATTTATACTTTTTTCATTAAGTTGAATTAGTAGACTTGTTCCATTGGGCTATTGATCACAGTGCCAGAATGTGCTGTATATTTGGTTATTAATTTGATATTCTAGGGTCATATGCATGTCAATTTTGATCCCAAATTGGCACTGTATGGCACCATCTGGCATGCTATGGCACTATTGGGCACTATGATCAGCTGGAATGATGGAACAAGTCTAGTAAGTGCCAAGAAATTGGACTAATTGAGATCTATTAGGGTGTTGATAGATACACAAGTTAAATGAAAGTTGCATCATTAATCAGCTAATGTCCTGGCAACTGCTAAGTTGTTGGATAGATCTCAGATGACTAATCACCTGAGAAGGCTTGGCAAATAAGTTGATAATGCAATGGCCACATGAGAATTGATCAGGTGCAACAGCTAAAGATAGATTCTGAGATGAGATAAAATAAACCATAACAGGATTTATTATGTTTGGATTGTGGGAAATCAGTTAGGGTACTAGATTTTCTAAAGGAGTAAAGTTGGCCAAGTTTTAAATGTTGATTCACAACACTTGATAATGGGTAAATATTTCATTTTGGTATGTGAAGTGTAGAGATGCTCTGGTGTCAGTACACCACAATTGAGAGGCCTTGTTTGTGGTCATACTTAGTGCAGATAAGAATAGGTTATCATCAATTGTTGCAGCATTTTCATATTCAGCATTTTCTGCCAAATAACTCTCTTTGTGAAGCACTGGCCTGAAGTGTGTCTTTTCCTTTTGCTGCAGCTGTAAGAAACATTGCTGCTATCTTCAAAAGGTCTTGAGTTCCTCCTTTGGTGCTTACCACTGCTTATAAGAGCATTTCTTCTTGCATCTTATTTTACATGTATTATAAGGTCAGAGCTTCAGCTCTGCATTCTCATACTGATACAAGGCCCTGAGACCTATCTGTCAGTCCATTCATTAGGATAACCATCATATCTTCATCATTAGCTTGTATGCCCACATAGTTGCTTGCATCAACTAACAGGGTAATTCATTGCAGTTTTTTGTTATGTGTATCATTATAGTAAAGAACTTTTGTCTAGATTACATATTCATGTCAGCTGAATATGCTACTATTCTGGGAAATGGCACAATTCTTGGCTGTGGCATGGAGCTACTTGAGCTCCTTCTTTGCAGCAAAGAAACTGAGTTCTCTACCAGGGATATTGATTGCTCTGCATGTATTATCTGCACATCCTGTTACTCAATTATTTCTTGATTTCACTGGGCCTTTGTATCTACCCTATCAGCCACTGCACCTAATTGCTTCAATAATGCTTTGGTATGAGATGACAGAATATTTGATAATATGGGTGGTGGTTATGTTATGATGGCTACTTGCTGGTCTTCAACTGAAGGTATTGCATCTGCTACACACTCATGCAGATGGCAGAGCATGTATCACAAAGAACATGGCTAGTGTTTTACCACACAAGTTATATTTGAGCAGTCATCAGTCACTGCTGTATCAACAATACCTTGCCAGCCACCTGATACTTCTGTAACAGTGTGGTGGTGTATAAGTCCAAGGGAGAGATACATCCAACACTCCTCAGGTATTTTGTATGTGGAGTGTTCACTGGGTGCTAAAATTATAGCAAATGCTTGCTAGGAATACTTCAGCTTTGTCTCTACTCTAATGTGAAGGGAAACAAAGTCACAAGCCTGTCAAGGAGTAACTATTGATCTACAGTGCCCAGCTTAGTTGGTGCCTTAACAAATATATGTGCTGGGTTCAGCATCCTTTGAGATGACAACATATTAAAGCTTCCAAAGTCAAAACAACTGTAAACCCCACCAGCAGGGACTTGGTAAGAGTGCAGCTGTGGTCAATACTTACAAAGACAGAAAAGTAGCTCTGCCTCTACAAGTACAAATTTGGCAAAGAATAAAATATAATAAAAGATACTTACTCTGCATATTCCTTACAGGTAGTGCCACTAAGGCCAGTTGGCTGTTGGGATGGTTTCTTGGAAGTGTCCTGTGGTCTGGGATTGGAAGTTCAGGTAGCAGCATATAGCAATTAGCACAGTAATCAACAAGTCAGAATATTGATAAAGGGGATGATGATTTGTTATTCAGGAAGTGTTGTCCTTATATGCCTTTCTCACTGGCTAGGTGATAGCTAATTGTGGTGTCTAGAAGTTTCCAGATATTAATAGAAATCTTGATGACCTCAGAATGAGCTAAGGTTGCTCTAAGTAGGTGCTGGAAGGTACTAAGAGGCACAGCACAACTAACCAATCAGTGGACAGTATTCTGAAACCTATGCAACATAGGTATATCATGTATGGGATGAAAATACTAGGGATAGTGGCATAGCTTGGTTATGTATGACAGGTATTAGTACAGGTACCTGCCTGACATAGAAGCACTTACATGCAGCAATCTTACATGGAGTGAGGAATAACTTGGTAATAAGATAAGCATTTGTGATAATCAGCCAGCTTATAGGATAGTAGTGATCAAATAAGACAATAGGAATAAAACTAGAATAAAGGTAGTAGAAAATAAGGGAATGAGCACATCTGTCAGTGGGTGTCACTACAACCTCACTACAACAGCACCTGGCCATACTGGTCATCTTGTGCAAATTGAGTCATAATGTAGACCACAATATGACTGTCAGAATGCCATTTAAATCCCATCAAAGTACCACCAAAACACCATCAAGCTTATTCACCTATTTAGCAGTAAAATCAGCAAAATACCATTGCAATCCCATGATATGATTGTAAAGAGGGTCAGTAATTTCAAGCTGCCAGCATTATGGCAGCCTCATTGTGGGATCTTGATAGCTGATCCAGACTGGATCTACCTGTGGGACCAGATTATTTTTCATAGGGAAAGTGATAAGCATTTTGGTTACAATACTCTTAGATGTCACCTAAAAGTTATAAAAGTTGGCTTTCTCACCAGTCTCATGCATTACTGGTGTACATAAGGTGGAAATCAAACATGGATCCATATTCACAGCTTAAAAAGCCGTGAAAAACCAGACCTAAAGCTAGCTGTGAATCCTGTGTATAAGCAAATTGCACACCTCTGAATATTCCAACCACATCTAGTTTATTAATTTCTATATAAGTCACAGGATTTATATAGTTGAGCATATTGGATTAAGAATAGTAAGGTTTTGTGGCTTAGTAGTGTCAATATCCGGAATTTCAGTAATAGCACTTACTATGTGCTCCCAAATTTGCAAACTTCAAGCTTTATTATCCCAAAATATCCATAATGTGTAGCATGAATGGAGTGTTTAAATCACAATTGCTGTGCATCTCGCCTACAGGTTTTTGGGTGCAAATGTGGGAATCCAAGTGTACACCTACTCCATTCACCTCAGCACAACTACCTTGCGGCCCAACACAGAGGTGTATCTCAGCATCAACGCTGCTTTCTTGCCAAATTTTTCATGAGGCGAAGTGTGAAGGTGTGATCGGCCAATCATGTCGCAGGCTGAGATTAGACCCTGAGGATGTTTCAATCTAATCAACTGACGAGGATCAGACACCATTAAGGAGGAAACCCGATTTTCATTTATTGGCTAGGAAGCGGCTGAGCACCACCCTTACGCTATGAAAGCCATTCTATCGACTAATACTACTGCATGTTGATGGAATGGGCAGACCATTTGCTCACATTCGCACAGAAACGCTGGGAAGTATTAAGGTACTGCATATTTTATTTTGTGTGTGCACAACACGTAAACACTAAATTATCCGCAACTAATCCCAGAGCTACCCTTAGCGTTGTTTCACGCCATCTTGTATATCAGTTAATCTGACAAGACACAAGGAAGCACTTCATCTTCTTAGTCAAGATCATGATCTAGTAGTGTGGGTGATTCAAGTCCATTGTCGAGTTTGGTGATTCTTGACAGCCATCTGTAGCGCCCCGGAAACTGAATAGTCAATCTTAAAGGATATAATATGAAAATCAATTCATTTACCAATACAACCCAGTGCCAGGGCTGGTTAAATTAAATTTCGTGCTAAGCTCATTCCTGTAGAAGAAAATCCCATCTCTAGATAGAAAGCGTGATGAATGCTATGGGAAAACGGGAGTGTTTGTTCATACCAAACGATTGCTATATGTGGAATGTGCTAAAAAAAGAATTTTCTCTCGGAGATTATCTGGCATGATAATGATAAATCGAATTGGTATTAAGACATTGTTGGCCAATATTTACAAGTGATGGACGGAACGTGGGTGATAAACCCAGCAAGGGCTGGATCGAGGCATACTCTGAATAGATACAGAAGCGGAACCTATGTCGATGCGAGGTAAGCGTGAAGCCACTCCGCCGCCGGTAGACTTCTGATTGTAAGAGGTTGTCTCTAATATTTATTGGCCAATTATATACACAGGAACTAGATACTCAAAATAACGGTTGGTCGAAGAATGAACAATAAACGAACAAATTAAAGATATATTACATCATTGCGAAATAGAACCAAATCATTGAGGTTTGAAATTTGGGAATAAGGGTCTTACCGGCTCGGAGTCGGAGCGAGCTCTGAGTCGGCTAAGGAGGCTTCCTCTAGGTAAGCCATTTTCAGGTAAAGGTTGAGGATGACGAAGGGATAGTGGCCTTCTGTCGATGAGTGCCGCTTTGACCGATGCCGAGTCCCGTGGCCAACTGACTGAGCGAGAACGATGTCTTTTCATCAGGAAGCTAGACTCAAACTGCCTCATCCTTTTTTTGCATTCGGCATTGAATTGATCATCATTCATGGCTACATAGTCTTGCGGCTCGCAAAAGGTTTTGTGCATATTGTAGAAGTTCCGATATCCTCCATCTAGCACGTACAGCTCGGGGAAAGTAAGATTTGGATAGTTGGCCAGGTTAACTTCGCGGTCCCTACTCCGTAGGTAAAGAGCCCTGTGATAAAACCGTAAGCCTATGGTACCCCTAATGATTCACTAGTATAGCAGTCTTACATCCTTGGCCCCCTTTGTGCGGAGTACTCGCAATGAAAAACGACAACCGTACGATCGGAAGTAAGAGAGCTGCCGAAAAAGTAATTTTCCAACTCGGACTTTGTATTAAGGTTTACGGCACCCTGGATATGTCCGCCATCATATTCGTATGAAAATCGGCAGTCAATGATGATAACCTTATCATATAAATCCACGTATTTCCCCGTGAGGAGATTATCTAACTTTGGTTTGCAGAGATTAATGGGCTGTTCAATCTCAAGGGTTGGTGAAAAATACCTACAGTTTTCGCCGATATTCTTTTGAGGATATCTTCTTTACTATCAAAACATGGTAAAGTATGGCGCTGACCTGAGGATTCTAAAACAGACCTTTTGCTTGTTTGGCTGTAAAGGAACTCATCACGGGTCAAACACATACTCTGTGTTTTTCGAAGTTTTGGTGGCGGCGCCATCGATAGCTCATAGGCATTAGAGGCCTCTGTGGAAAGGGGACATATCGGTGAAATAGAATGTTTGGCGCACATATCAAGAAAACTATGGTGAAGACTTGCAAACCCAACGAAACCAGCCAGAAGATACTGTTTGAGGTTTTCGTTTCTGTCCATCGCAGCATTTATAAGGAGTTTCTCGCTCTATCCGAAATTATCTTTTGCACTCATTATGTAAACAATTTAATATTCAATCTATTCCACTAGCGGTCCTGACCATGGTAACATTTTCGTACAACCTTTTACGATCATAATCTCGAATTCTCGGGATTTTGGCCAAACAATTCATATGGGTATGTGGAACCCAATGACAACCACAAACATCGAATCAGAGCTCTGTAACTCCGTTGCCCATTTCCTGTTCATATCTGTTAAAACGAATTTTGCTACACAAATGTCGGTATACCTTCGTAACTGTGGTGTTATGGTTAAGTAATTTGTACTCGTCGCCACAGAATGTGGTTGGCTGTAACAAAAAGACCACATATCATAACATATTCGCCTTGGCTTACTCAACCATTCTCTCCAAATACCCAATGCATTAATCTGTTTGTACCACTGATGACCAGCCTGTGTCTGAAAATCGTTGAATTTACCATGCCTTTGCATAGAAAGGGCAAGCTTGAATAACACATAGAAAACCAAGAAATGCTGGCTCCATTACCAATTTCTGGTATCGCCTAGTTGTGTTATCTTGAGGTAACCATAATTATTAACATTGAACTACGCCATTCGTATTGTTTAGCTACAATACAAACCGTGTTGCTGAAATTTTATTGGAGGTCGCTTGTCAAGAAAGCGTTCCTCCCACGAAATCCTGAATCTAATGGGCATCCTGTTCTTGATCAGCACAGCTCATCAAGAAATCGTTTTGAACTAAGGAAGTCCCGAGGCCCTACATCATATTTATTCTCAGCGAGATTGAGACCCCACATGTTTACAGGTTTGGAAAGAGTCACAACCATTTATAGATCAGCGCTCTTATTGAAGGATATTTATGAGAATTTCTGAAACGAAGGCTGGTATTTTCCAACTAATACCAAGCGTATGAAGTAATACTTTGACTCCGAAACGCTTGATACTTCCTCGAGATTTGTACCATAGTATCTCTAGCAAAACGATAGTTTGTTTTTATTATTAATTTACCGCACAGCAACTAACTGGATATGGATTTCATCCTATATCAATATGAAACATCCACGACCACTAGACAAACAGGGATTTTAATCAAAACATATTTGACCATGGTCGAGTATTATGTCATACTTACCAATGCCAAGTCTAAGCCATACAAAATCAGACTCTTCCTTTCTGAATAGTAAGCAGTGTAGTTGAATACTGTTCATTAATGGGCTATGTAAAATGAATGCAGTGCTTAAATCACATCCACTGTGCATCTCGCCCACAGGTTTTCGGGTGCAAATGTGGGAATCCAAGTGTACACCTACTCCATTCACCTCAGCACAACTACCTTGCGGCCCAACACGGAGGTGTATCTCAGTATCAACACTGCTTTCTTGCCAAACTTTTCATGAGGCGAAGTGTGAAGGTGTGATCGGCCAATCATGTCGCAGGTCGAGATTAGACCCTGAGGATGTTTCAATCTAATCAACTGACGAGGATCAGACACCATTAAGGAGGAAACCCGATTTTCATTTATTGGCTAGGAAGCGGCTGAGCACCACCCTTACGCTATGAAAGCCATTCTATCGACTAATACTACTGCATGTTGGTGGAATGGGCAGACCATTTGCTCACATTCGCACAGAAACACTGGGAAGTATTAAGGTACTGCATGTTTTATTTTGTGTGTGCACAACACGTAAACACTAAATTATTCACAGCTAATCCTTAAGTGATCTGCTGCCTTACATAATGGATAACTCATATCATACACAATGATGTGTAAAATGAATAAAATGCGTTACTGCAGGGAATAGTGGATAGGCAGCAAATAAACCTGCAGTGAATTGTGACTTTCAAAGATCTCATTGCACAAATTGCTTCGTTAAAACAGTAGAAATTTCTGGGGGGACGCTTGGCGGGCTCTGACCCATGAACCCATACAGCTTCAATTTTTTACCCTGGTCACCACGTTTCGTACATCTATATGGTGGGCTAATCAGTGAGAATGAATTCAATTAATTCCGGATAAATACGAGTCGTTTATTCAGGAATATGTCAACTACAGCCTGATTGAACGAGAAATTTGATTCCATCACTGATGCGTTATCAAATCGCTCGAACCTCGGAAAATTCGAGTTTTATTGGTAGAAAGGATCGTGCTGCTGTTTGGCGTCGTAAGTAATATAAGCTCTGGGAAAACTGCCATTGACCCATAATAGGATCAATGAAGGCCCCCGAATCCAGGTTTTGATTGAGGCCTCCAAATTTGGCTTGGGGATGAAATAAAGTATTGCATGGAATGGCTCATATTTGCATGCGATCCACACTATTCGGACCATGTTGAGCGAAACTTTAACCTATTTGAGCCATCATGGAGCTTGGGCCATTCTGACTGGCGAATGGTATTAATCGAGATACGGCGCATCATCATAGGCTGGCCGTAACATCGTGAGTGATTAGAGTGGTGAGTCCCACCCGGATCCCTCAAATTCTGATCTCTGCGAGGTTTTTCCGATCCGCACATGCCTAGGTAGCCAACTGGCATAATTGCTTTTCCATAGCTACCCACCCTCCTATTGGCTTGTGAGAGTCATGTTGCTTGGTGGATTCCTGCATCCCAGTATGCTTTTGGGCTCAGGTCTCTTGCGGGCACATGCGATTTAAACACCGATTCATATATGGCCTTATGGGACTTTTGGTGGGCTGGTCTGGTGGTTGGGAACTCTACTCACATTCGATATTTACTAAACATTCATGTAGGCGTGCATGGTATCTCACAAACGAAGTGCTGCTTCAAGGTATTGGACAGACCGCCATATACCCGAGTTTGGGAATCGTGTTTGGCTTATCCACAAACCACAGCCCCAACTGATAAGTCATTTGATCAACCCAGCATGGGCTGTACTTCCCATTACAGATCATATCAGTTGCTGCCAATCTTGACATTTCTGTCATTCGGGATTGCCTGCCCTGTCATTCAACGAGTGTCACAATCAGAGAAATTCCAATATATGCACCAACGAGATCGCAAGGCTTCTGGGCAGCAATATGCCATGTAATCAATCCCATATTGGTTCGGTCTTGGCAATTGCAACAAGGTAATTCCCATTCTCAGTGCTCGCTTAGCCTTCAGTACCATTGAACAATAGGCCTGATCATCACCAGATGGTCTTGATGTGATAGATAGGTGCACCTGCAAAAGGCTAGCCAGGATGTTCTTGGAATCAGTTTATTGTGCGAATGTACCAAGAAACACATGTAGAAAATTGGGAAGAATGAGGCATAATCTATTGGCCTTGGTCTAGCTAGTACAGTAATTATCCGTATAAATATCGTCCTGTGTAAGAAACCATTGTATAAGTTATCAAAGGCACATATATACACGAGAGATATTGCAGGCTTACAAATCCTCTCGACTTATCACGGTACTAGGAAATTTACATGGATTGGTGAGATGGGTTCATTGAATCATGGAACTGTCATGAACAGGGTGGTAGTATCACAAGTGGAAAAAACTCTTTCTCGCGAAGATCACGACTAGAAAAAGTTTGAAAAGGGGGGAGTGAGTTGATTGGTTCCTGTTCTTGCAACGTATTATATATGGGTACTTCTGATAGAGAGCCTCCGGCCGGCATTGCCACCGAAGATGATATAGGTGGCAAATGCACCTCCGAATTAAATATGGAAGAGATATGTGGTAGCGTGTTTGCCACTAGTTCCTTGTCAAAACTTTGCGGTGTACTAGAGGAGCTTCGATTTTGCTCTATTGAGGAGCTACTGGCGGGTAGGGTTTGGTCTGTACTAGAATAGGGACTACTAATACCGGCGCTGGAACTCTCGAAATTCGATTCATTCTGTGACGGTATGGCTGTGCGTTGTGATGCTTTGCGAAAAGAACTGTGAACATCCTTTAAGTGCTTCGTAAGTATCGATTTGCGACAAAAGCTATTCATAAAAGGATGCTCAGTACCAGCATGGTTAACTATGGCCAGAAAGATTGAACATACCTCTTACCACACTCCTCGAATTTACACTTGTAAGGCCGATTGCCCGTGTGAATTCGACGGTGGCGTGCTAATGAGCTACTATCACTGAAGGTTTTGTTACAGCCCTCATATTCACACGCATGAGGTCGCTCACCCGAGTGGGTCCTTTGGTGAACAGTCAGGGCGGAGCGCTAATGCAGCAAAATAAGTAATTAGGAATGGGATTTGGACCCAGTATTGGCCGGTAGACCTACCTGAATAAAACTTTTCCCACATCCTGTTACTTGACACACAAAAGGTCGGTCGTTGGTATGTATTCTGCAATGCCGGGAGAGGTCAGAGCGACGAGAAAACCCTTTGTGACAGTTGGGCCAGGTACAGCGAAATGGCTTATCAGACTCGGCAACATTATCCAAATGAATCAACTCTAATATATCCATGAAGTGAAGTTGGGAGAGGTGCACCAAAAGAGTATAATGGGATAGTGTATTAAGAAATTCGGTCGGAACAGAATTGGTTTGAGAGCGACTCCTCGAATCAAGAAGTTGCTGGCGATAATCAGGAAATTTAAAGGGAAAGAGCAGAGGTGTAAAATAATAGTCAACAATGGTGATGGATGGTGGGCTTAAATAGCCGCTAGGCCCCAGCAAAACGAGGACCATTTATTATACTACAAAAGTAACTCTAAATACCGATTTTGAACACTGGACCTACCGAAATATGCTAGTACCATACATGCACAGGAATCCATAGATCGATTCATGTAACACCAATTTATTTTCTTATAATGCCTCTGCGCTTAAGTAATCATTAACATTGTAATAGCCTTTCATAATGAGCCTCCAACCCCTTTTAAACACCCTGTTTCCAATGCTATATTCCCGATATTGTAGACTTAGGCCATCATGACATACTCTTAAATGGCCTTTCGGCAGTATTCTATATTGATATCCATTAGATATTCCGTACATCTGGTGCAATACATCGATGATGGGCGATTCTAATCTCTGGTATATATTGCATTGGTGGATCAGACCAAAGTTTCCAAGCGAAACCAGATGTGGGCACTTTCCGATATTTACCATTAGAAACCCACCATTTGAGGGGCATTGGTCTCAGTGGGCTCGCCAGTGGTAGCCTGAAAATCGCACAATAAAGCTTTCCAGCTAATAAGAACAGAGGCCCCTGATTGGTGCAGATACTTCAAACATAGTTGCATTAGAGGTGTCTGAATCAGGAAGTCATGAGCTTCTACGCATGACAAAACGGCACCCGCGTAAAGATCTACTCAGCCATCAGCTACTGCACCACACATCATGCCATCGCGGAATAAACATAGGTGATAGGCTCTGATGGCGCTGGTGAAGATTTTGTGTAGCAGTCATGTATGTAATTTAGAATAGTTTGCCATGGCCATAGGAAATTCAATAATGCCCTGAACGAAAGGCATGCATATTCCATTAGCCCCTTGATGTTTTATCTAAAATCCCCAAATACCTGTATGCGCTCACAGTATCGCCCAAGTTGGCTCAACATCACATAACTCTGTCATGACGGTTGTGAAGCACCTGATTTGTCTAGTTGTAGGGATAAGACCTGACAGCAAAATTCTCTGATTTGGCCAAGGCTGTTTATCCATCATTTGCTGTTGGCTATTGAGGCTATGCAGGAGAATGTATTGAGATTGTAGACGACCAGGTGGTACTGAATTCCAATTAAGGATGTGTGTATATTTCGTAGTGATTACCAAATGGCCAACGCTAACGCCAGCAGAAGAAAAACCTGATGTTTGGTGATGGTGGTGAATACCACAGCAATCTTCGCAACATGGCTAGTCGGAGGCTGCCTGATGCGTAGATGCGGTAGGGTTTTGGCAAAAAGATCGCTGATCAATCAATGGGGTTTTGTGGCAACTCGCTAATAGCAAGGATATATTTGTAGTTCTATTTTTGGGCGAGGATTTGATGGTGCTTGACTCCTTGGTGTGTGGAAGTGGTTGATCGGTGGTTCCTCGGACCAAATTAATCCTCAGGAATTCCTACATTTTACCCATTTCGTAAATGGCATCATTTCGCTAGGCTTGAGCTGGGTGTCCCGACGATCGATCGGTGGTATATACAGCTAATGTACATTTCCATATAAAGCCCGATTTCTCATTTCGATCTGTTTCGAGGCCCCCACTTGTTTGTATATCGATTCATGCACGGTTTGAAACAACACCGATTGGCTGCACATCTCCCCAAACCCTCGATATGCGGAAATGAGTGCCAGGCGCCAACTTGAGTGGAAATATGCACCCTAAAAGGTACCGCCAGGCCTCGCTCGGTGTTGTAAGATCATTCGCCTCTGCATAGCTATCAGCATCTTACATAATGCCTAACATGGTGATGGTATTGTGCATACATTGGAGGGGCTATAATACACGTTGTGGTCGCCCCTGTAGCGAAAATTGGTCCAAGTTTGCATTCAGATTGACATATACTATTGCACATGCAGTTGCTCAATACCGTTTCTAGTACATAGGCGAGCAGATTCATCTAAGCTGTTGAGACTAACGTGATTATTAGCCATGTAAAGTGTCAAGTTGTTGAAAAATCAATTAAAAATATATCATTGATTGAGGATTCTATCAAGATGTATGCATGCACTCCGTCAGAATCGTTCAAACCAGTTAGCTCTTAAACCATGTTTCAAGCACGCTCCGTATAATCTCTTTAGGACAGCGCGTAAAATGGTGTGCATTGAGGCGGACCTATTAGGTGGTGGTGGGCGCAAAGGTCCCAAATGCACATACCGCTCCTGCTCATACAGCTATATTGTGAGCTGGGTCTTCAATGCTGTTCAAAATCAAGTACAAACGTTGATATTAATTAACCCATTTGTTGATGTAACTGGGCCCGATATGTTGAAGGCCGAGTCATCCATGCATGTGTGCAGTACGAAATGACAGGTGAAGAGGTAATTTACACGAAGATTAAATTGAGTGTAATGTCTAATATCACCAAAGCTCTAGAAGCCCCTCCTTAGGTGGTATTGCCAGCTGAACCGAGTTACCGGTCTTTCATCGCTGTACGTATCTTGATCGTTCAAATATAGATGCTCTTGATTCCATACGTTGTGTGCTGGATCCCCAGCGGAATAGACGCCTTGCTTTTGAGGGAGAACTTCACCTAGCTGTAGAAGAGTTGGTGGCCAATGGAACTAGTAATAACATTGCACCTGGAGGCATTTGGAACCTAGCTATGAATTTAGCAGTAGTGTTTAATTCAGCACCCATCCATGTTCTCAGGCGATCGGTGAATGCAAAAGCACAAGAAACCAGTTTGAACTGGAACAAAGTGCTCTTGACTTGTAAATAGCCTTAATCATTTCCGCAACAGACATTGAGGTATTGGAATGGGGTCGCGTAATAGATTATAGTATTTTTTCCTCAAGATTGAGGTTGCTTTATCCATCGATTTGGATGGCAATCGGTCGAATCGCCATTGTTGTGCTCCTATTTCCCGTCTCGAGTTGCAGTATTGCTTCAACTCCCTATCTTTTGGATATCATATAGACTCCTTGGCCTACTCTGATGTCGGCCTTCTGAAACAAAGGGAACCAGGAAATATATTTCCGAAAACGAACAATAAGGGTCTGCCGATTCCGTCTCTGATACCGCTCAATCAGGTCACGAACTTTTAGTTAGATTGCTACCATTTCAACCTGTCGAATCCTCTTTTAGGTCATATATTCACGATTCTATAGAACTTCATTTGGCCCCTAAAAGAGTGGGTTCTGCAATGTGGATGATGACAGATTAAGCTTAATGTGTATTTCTCCATAACACAGCAGCCGGTGTTTTACTGAGCAAGCAAGCGACATTCTCCATCAGGGCTTGCTTCACTCTGCTCGGAGAGTCAACCTTCGAAACAGTGGAGCTTCACTACGGCACTGCGTTGGCTCGTGGCAAGGCATCAGGAGTCCATTTCTCGAAAATAGTGGGTCGAGTTACATGAGTTGGGGATATTTACCAGATCAATGCTATCAAGTTTGCAGGCATTTAGTAATACATTGGTGTTGACTGTAGAACAGTATTGATCGGATCATTATATTTGTAGATCTATGGCTACTACGGCCACTACGATAGCTATCTAGTGCGTTAATTGTATCGGGGTAAAGGGTTAGCTCTGCAAAGTTTGGTCTAGCTCCAAATCAAGATGGTATCAATTGTGCTATAGGAATGATACTTTGGAATTTCGCTGTTCACTGGCTATGAATTCCAATGTACAACATAGGCTTCTTTGTAACAAACCACTTTGGCTAGAGTTTCGCTAACTTTGAGCGCACATGAATAGATAGACTCGAAACAACCCTGCATCGCAAAGTTGTGACTTTCATAACGTTCTGTCTCATGCATAACACCTCACGCCAATTCATTTTAGAAGCCCAATATCCCAAAGACAAATCCTGACATCAGCTTACATGCCGGAGAGGCCCAAGTGAAGCGTTTAAAACAGCGCAATTAAAATACTGATTGCTTATACCCCAGAGATGGTGTAGACTGCTGATCACTTTGTACTTTGGGAAGTTCGAAGTGAATGGGATGCTCCTTATGAATATCAAAAAGGCCAGAGCCCTCTCAATACCTAACAGACCTTCTATTTATTTGCATCGCACTGAGCTGCAGGTTGATTTGGAGCTCCAGTTTATTCGAGAATCCCGCCATTATGATATAGGTGCGGGACAATTCGTAGGCAATTACTCTTTCATCACTCATTTTCTTACCACAGAGCCTGCATGGAAGCTTAAGGTACCACAACCTTGTTTACGTAATACCCATACTTGTATAGACCATATATTGGTTACAGATATAACGCTTTGTGTAGTTGCATGGCTCCACTCTCACACCTGGGTATACTTCTCAGATATAGACATAAAATATAAATGCTTCTGAGAATCATGTACACTGTATGTGTTGCAAATAATTTGCATTGCACCTTATTGTTTATATTTGGTCTATTACTCTAATGAAGTATAATACTAAATCAATTTCGCAAACTACCTGTTTTTAATATATTGATTAGATAGCATTTCTATCAACAGAAGCCCAGAATCTTAGCGTACATGTTACCACACTTATCCACAATAGAAGCGGCAGTCATTTCGTTAAAAATGCCACATCTAAACACATCCTATTTCGATCAAACAGGTATCCACATGAGTCTTCTCTTTGCTTACGATCATGCAGTACAAAACGCTCACTACCAGGCCCCTATCTGGATAATGCTGTAAAAGGTCACTACTTGTTGGATCTTAGTTACCAGCGAACACTTTTCTATGTGAAATTGTGGTTTATTGCTTTAGAATCAACTTTGTATGAGATTCACGAATTCTTTGAGATTGGGGAATGACCGGAAGTTTCCAGAATATTAAACACAGCCAAAGGTCCCCAAACATGGGGCACAACTTTATAGGATCTTTGAAACTATATTTGTCACTATTTTTACGAAGTTCATTCGAGGTATATACACTGTATTTCAACCCAATAAATCAACAAGGAAAAGCCGCGCTTTTTCTAAACACTCCAGATCACTTCTAGGTACCCACCGCCGCTTTCAACGTATATGTCATCTGTGGTATTGCTCACTCTCCGGGAAACACTCTTGTTAACACAAGCTGAGAATGATCTTGAAGGAAGTGAAAATGGTGAAGTTAGTATACATTATTGTTAGTCAGTCATCAATCGTGAGAGTATGGTAGTCAATAATCCAGAAAAAATAGTACTTTGAACTTTATTAAATATGAAGCATTTTTTCTGTTGATTAAATATCTTGGAACAGAAAGATGGGAACCTTTGACGAAAGATGCTGGTACATTTATGAAAGCGCAAGTGTAAGGTCCTGGGAAGAGTATAGTAAGTAAATTATCATTATTTGTTCGAAAGAAAGTAGGTGGAAGCCTCAGATAATGCTTATTCATAACTGATATGTGCTTTTGTTGCAGGTAGCTCAGATATATAGCTATATACTACTACTACTACTATTTAGGAATTTGTATAAGACCAATTCCATATTTATTTATGGCAGCAAGAGTCCCAGCATTATTTGCATCTTACCCAACACATTCTTGTCATCAGCTTTATGGGGTTCTATCAAATGCAAATAAGCATTGTTATAACCCAATACACCAACTGGAAACCACATGTGCAATTCCTAATCACCTCCAGGCTCCTAGTGCTACTTGCAATATATCCAGTAGTCGGCACGCATGCAAGTGTCACAGTCATGACGACCTTATCTGAGAGGTCACTGCTTGCACCCTATGAGAATTGGGATTTATATTCCATGCGAAGATGCAGGACTTTTTTGGTCAGAAAACGAAATGGATATTTTCTAGTATGATTTAACAACCGCAGATAAATTGGTAATGTGACTTCGTCGTGTAGCTGATATCGGCTAGGAATAGGTACCATATATCTTAAGGTTCCTTACAACGATGGAGATGCAACGAATAGTAATACTCTCAGGTCCCCAACACAACGCATGCTAGATCTAATAAATTCGTGTCACGGACTCAAATGCTGCGCTTCCAGGTAATCAGAGAATAGTACATCCATCTAATGAATCCAAGCTCCAACTGTGCTTTGCTTCGGGTAGTGGAGAGCAGAGCAATTGGATGCTTATGCGACTTGCCGGAAATCAGTCACCGGAAACGCCAAATCAAATTGAGGGTGATACGAGATTTACTGATAACTTGGGGGGGAACAAATTGGCCATGGGACCGTACCGTTTAGTCACAAATGATGAGAATGCAACTGTGACATTGAGGCAGAAATTAGGGTTGCTGGGTTTGGTGGCACAAGGTCCCCTATATATGGCCCGTTGCCAAAAGTGCCCCCCCCGTAGAGCATCATTTCCTGATGCTCAACCGCTGGAGTTCTGTGGTAAGTCGGTATTTTCTTGGGATCTCACCTGCTACGACCCGCTATCTGGATGCTTCAGGTAATGAATAATTTATTATGACTTTACTTGCTAGTTGATTTATGTGTTAGCTCAACTCGACTGGTGACGAGCGATTCCAATTGATAGGTGACTAGATTACAGATGTAGGGGTGTGATAGTAAATGTATAAGCGATTTAAGGTTGGCCGAGTTTGGTATCGTAATGCTCAATAACACGATGTCTTTCTGGCTCCTCGGAGGGGTGCCTTCCGACCCGGTACCACCAGAGTGGTATGCATAAGAGGATGAATACCACCGAGAGTAGGGGGCTCATATAGTACGGAATGGTTCCACTGTAATTGGCAGGAGGTAGAAACGGGAACACCATCAGGAAAAATGACACCAGGACGAACAGTAGGCAGAATATAATTGATGTACGGAATGGTCGAGGTAGTTGCGGCTCTTTCTTACGTAAGTAGATCAGACCGATCATGGACAGGCCATAGAAGATCCATGCTGGATAGCCAGTCATATCAATCAGGAAGTTATATGCCTCTCCTGGCGGTGGCGCCAACATTAGAATAAGTGAGATGATCAAGTTCAACAGCAGAGCCCAAGCTGGCGTGTTCAGGCGTGATACGGATCCCAAGTATGATTTGAATGGTAAAAACCCTTCCCTTGCAGATTCAAGGATCACTCTTGAGGCTCCAAACGCCATGCAGGAAACCGAGCCGTACGCCGACAGCGCGATGAATATCGGGAGTACACGTTGGCCAAATGAAACTCCATAAACCATTGCGAAGAACTCTGCAGAGACCACCTGTTGGGAGGCTAGGATTTTCTGTAGCGGCAAGGCTGAGAAGAAAGCCAGATTGCTGAGCACGTATAGAACCACTACAATAGCTAGACCGATGGTTGTTGCTTTAGGAAGGATTTCTATGGGGTTTTTTAGCTCCTCGATACTGTAATTAAGATTGTTCCAACCTTAAAGGGTTTTAGATATTGAGTATTCGCACAACGTTTCAAGAAAGTGGAGATTACCGTCGTATGCAGCCAAAACTTTAAACAATGCCCATGTGTAATCCGTGGGATCCTTAGATGTCCCTTCAAACAAGGTGCTTGCCTTGAGAACCGGCTTTGCTGAAGACCCCCCTCCAAGAACCACAAATCCGGTGATTACTACCAATGCGAGAAGGGCAATTTTGAAGACAGAGAGGGTGTCCTGAATCCTAAGTGTCCATTTTGTGGAAACTATTTGCGTGACGGTGATTATGATTAAAGCAGCAGCGGCGATTCCACGTCCAATCCAATCGAAGTGCTTGGCTATGAAGGGATCCGTGATAGTATCTCTGGGACCATATATGGCATATAGGACATAATTGCCGATGTTGGTGGATATAGCAGCACAAAAGCTACTACGGATGAAAATGATCAAGCACATGCAGAAGAGAAATGAGAATAGCTTCTTGGGTTTCTTAAAGGAGCGCTCAAGGTACTCCTTCTCCCCACCATTATACGGAAACATCTAATGATTAAAAGAGTTAATAAGCAGCCCCCCGATCAGTGGCAAAAGACAGAGTACTTACGCAACCAAACTCATTGTATCCCAATACACCAGAGAAACTAACAAGCCCTCCTATGATCCACAAAAGAATGGACATTCCAGGAGAGCCAACATGAGCAAATACCAAGGCTGGGAGACTGAAAATTCCTGAGCCTACAATCGTTCCTACGATGTTCATCTAGGGCAAGATTAGGGTCAGCTGACCTGCCATGCTCCTACTCTGAACTAAAATTGACTTACGGTTCCACTAAACAAACCCATGGAGCGGGCAAGTTTCCGAGTACTGCTACCACTCACTACACTCGTGGAGTCACTAAAGTTAGCCATCCGTTACTTCGGGACAGTTCAAGTGATGAAGGCTGGATACTAGGTAATGTGTTCGCATAGTATTTAAATACATTTTCTGTGGGTAACCTCCTCCAATTAGGTCATGGAATTTCTGCTGGCGGTGACCCAGTATGGCGACATATTTTAGATTTTTGCGTTTGTTACTCGACGTACACCAGTGGTACTGGACTTGAAGAATACTTGCAACAAAAAGTAGTAAACTTTCATCATGAAGCTCTGGATCGATTGGCTATAGTGATGGTAGCATGGAAATGGGGTAAAGTCAGTACTAAACCTAAAAAGACAGGTACGTTGGGACCCTAAAGTTCCATCAACAATCGGTGATGTGAGATCCAAAAAAATGGCGCCATGGTATCAATTTTAGCTCACTGGGCCAGCGGTGTGTATGGATCATCAGCGAAACGTTGTAATCTTAAGATAGCTGATTAAGTTTGTCACATCTTGTGTTCGTAATGAGTCCGTATCCAATTGGATGGCTGTTTGTTTAGTCATGTTCCTTTGTTAAATCTTCGCGCTGTAACCGGATTATAGACTTCGTATGTCCATTAGGCCTCATGGCGTGCTATGGCTAAGCATGATAAAAAATACAGGATTATACGGATACCCTAGGATGATCATCAGGCTACCACAATCTCTACAGCATTTTGAGTCTCACGAGAAACGACCGCGCCACGAATATTGGCGGCGATTTTTCAAAGACTAGCTTACCACACTATCGCAGTAGCTGCTATATGGAATATTCAGCTCCCCAGGTAACAAAAGCTCACTGTACTGATGATTTATTATGCTTGGGATGAACCGAGGCTTGTTGCAGTCAGAACCATCAACACATTCATATGAATTCCCCGAGTGTGATGTCACTCCACCTGGCACACATTCTCATAGAATATAGAGTCATCTTCTGATTGGGAGCATGTGACCTGATGATTTTGCATATTTATATAACAATCCTAGTTCGTTACACAATTCGAGCAACTAAACTACATAGGTTTTATCTAGTATGGCATAGAAGCGCTGCTTCTCAGATCACTAGATGATTTGGTTGAGTTATGGCTTTATATGAAGAGACGGGCAAATCGAAAACCATTCAACTCTCTACTACTTGATGAAAACAAACATCACTACGCAGATAGATTTGACTATGAAGTACAATGTAGCTGCTGTAGTGCAAGGCCTCTTGTTGATGTCTGGCAAGGAATGAGGTATTGGCATGAAATTTTATAACCAATAGTATGCTCTTTACATACACTGGCAAGATTATGATAATGGGCTATAGAGGTTTTACCCATTACTCCAAGCTAGTCAGAAATCCTGCTGTTGTAGCGTATACTCTGAGCCATCCACACTAGTAGTATAGTGAGTACCTTATGACCCCCCAGCAAAAACTAAGCATCACCTGTCTTCTATGCTCCTAAGACATATCCGTGAACTGCCGATTCTTTGAAACCTTCCGAATGGCCATGGCTCCCAAATGCCTGCTCAGATATACTCACTGCTGATTTTACATATTTGAAATTAGGCCGGAAAATACTCCATTCAGAAGTCCTAAATAGGATCTACGAGGATGCAGTGGGCTCCGCCGACTAGATAAATTGTCAGTGAACACGTCAAGCACAAGATCCTCAACAACAGCATGTGGATAAATATATAAAACTTTGCAGGTGATTGCTCCTGATCCTTCAACATATATTTGACATCCAGTTCAGGATGAACAGGGAATTATAGGCCAAAACCACGAAGTCACTACCTATAGCCGTCAGTAACCAATGATTATATAAATCGTACGCGGAATAATTGTGCCGTTCGATGTACGATGATCATCCCTCAGATACATGCGGTATTCGCATCGCACGCCAGTTAGGCATCGATCTGACCGCATGGTTGGCTAGAGGCAGTATCTACATCTGTTGATGACTTGCTTCAATGTGATGACTAGAGCCAGGAAGTAAAGTGGCCCTCTCGAATTGTGGAACCCTCGATCTCACCAAAAATAGAAACAGACCTGCACCTGAATATATGTATTACTTGTTAAATCGAGGTCATCTAATGATGTATTGAGTAGATATATGTGACTATTTTTAAACCACGAAACATGAGGCAGGATAATGGGTTGGGGTGGCGATTCAAATGATCATTGGAAGTCAATGGATTACTAATTGAGCGAATTGGATATAGCAATGCAGTGATCATATTTGGCCTCATGAAGGAGAAACGATACTCATCAGCCAATTTCTAATTGGGAAGTCAGTACACCAAAAACACTTCTTAAACCTGCTACGGATTCCATGGGAAAGTGGCTATTGGTAGAACCCTCTCTACCCATCTGCATACTCTGTGGCGATAAGGTACCAGCCTACTTGGGCTCGTACCACATTCCTTTTACTTTAAGCTAGTGGCTGGTTCATATTGACCATTTTGGTAGAGTTTGTAAACCTCCTTGGATCACATGACGTTGGGTCATACGTCTTTGGAACTCGGATGCTTGATCAGCCTCCAGCGATCCCCATACCATTAATCGGTATCGGGGTAGGGTTTTCTACCAGAAGCAGGTAGACATTAGCTGTGGCTTTCCCAAATCTCAGAAATTTCGGCTGTAGCTTCTTGGCCTATGGTCTTCCCTGAGGTCTAGCTTTTGGTTTCAACCGCCATTGCATGCGAAGTAGGGCAGGGACTCTTGATTGCAAGACAAAGGAAGTGACAGGCCAGGGGTATTTTCTGATTTAGTCGGCTGCACATAATCATTAGCTGATAATGGTAATTTGATCATGAATCATCGGATCCATCCGTATTGCATCGGGAATGAAAATCTTCCATACAAAGAAGTGGTGTGTGCCAAAATGGGCCAGGTGATACAGGACTGAAATTGTTGAATCATTGTTGCGACCATCGCATTTTGTGTTGGGGTGGGCTTAATATTAGAGATCCAAGTGCTCTCAAACTCGAGTATTCTTTACCCGTTTTGAAACTTCTGCTCCTTACCTACATATTGACAAGCTCTCCATAGAAAGAACATTTGAAGTACACTCCACAGCTTTATCAAGTCTACCTGATTGGCAAACAACGTGATTATTGAATACTTCTCCACAACTCCCTTTCCAAGACGATGGGTGCCGAAGATGGGCAAAAGAGACAACGTGTCAGTAGAGCATGTGACAATTGCCGCCGGAAGAAAGTACGCTGCGACGGTGCTCAGCCTATCTGTTCCAACTGCAAAACAATTGGAATCGAATGTACCTACAACGATACAACCAAAAAGCGCGGACCTCCCAAGGGCTATATAGAAGCAATCGAAAGCCGCCTTCATAGAATGGAGCACATATTGGGTGGCCTTGTACAGGGGGATCCCCGTACCGCCGAAAATGTGATAGCCGAACTACGCAAGTTGGAGGAAGATCCGGAGGCCACCTCTGTAACTTCCACGCGCAACCATTCACGAAGCAAATCTTCGGACCTCAAAGAATACAGAGAGCAAAAGGATAACGTCACTGATTCTCCCTTGGAACACAGCTCACCGCCTAGTAGTAATTACACCTCCTCCCCACGAGAGAACCCGATAATCACTTCCATCAACTCTCCGGAGTTTACTGAAACCACCCAAAAGGAGGACGTTGAGTTAGAAGAGCTGAGTAACGAGGCTGAACAGCTGACCTTGGATGATCATGGTCGGTTTAGGTACTGCGGTACTAGCTCCGGTTTCTACCTTCTTCGACAAACTGAGCGCTACAGAGATGGAGCCTTTAAAATGAGGTCCCGCTCTCCGGAAAAAATCAACCTCAACAACTTTGGTGATTCAGAGACCAATCCATCCATATTACCTTCTCCTGGGTTGTTTAGTTATCTCCTTGAAATTTACTTCAGTAGAATTAACCCGATTTTTCCTCTACTCCATAAGAGTGACTTTTTGGATCACCTAAACAAAGCGGACATCCCGCCCTACTTCTTATTGAACAGCATCTTGGCGTTGTCCGCTACTTTGATCTCTTCGGAAGAAGTGCTGAAGCGAGAGAATCTTACGCCTGATGCTTTTTACAAAAAAGCCAGGGTTTTGTTGGATCAAACCTACGAAATGAGCTCGTTAGAGAACATCCAAGCCCTTGTGTTGTTGGGGATCTACCATCATATCACACATGGGGGTATGAGAGCGTGGTTGTATAGCGGGATGGCGATTAGAATGGCAGAGGATCTTGGTTTGCACCGAAATCCCGACAAGTGGGACATAAAAGGCCTTACACGGGAAGAAAAAGAAGCCAGGAAGCGAGTATGGTGGGTGTGCTATCAGATAGATCGCCATGCGAGCGTATGTGTCGGAAGGCCATTATGCATTGACGACCGACACTACGATACAACACTTCCATTTGTTGATCCAAATGACAAGCTAGAGTCCGGAGTTGGCGTCTCCCCTCGCAGTGGCCTCGCACTAAAGCCATTTGTTCAAGTTGTTCGACTGTATAGAATTGTTGGGCGAATTATGAGTGAGATATATCCCATACGAACATTTCCAACACACAACCCGCGGAAGAATGGCTCAATCATTTTGGAGCTTGATTCTGTGCTTCACTCTTGGTTGGTTTCCTTGCCAGAGGAACTCAAATTCAACCCAAATGAATACACGGCGAACAATCCCCCCAATTCACCCACACTAATATACGCGCATGTCTGGTATCACTGTGCTCTAATCCTCCTACATCGACCTTACATTCCTAAGCCTGGCAAGAGTTATACATTCCCATATCCGTCATTACCGATATGCACTACCGCGGCAAACAGGATCACTTCAATCATCTTAGCGTGCTTGAGCAGGCCTGTCCTGGAGCAAACCGTTGTGTTCCTGCTGTTCCCAATATTCACTTCAAGTACCGTACACCTTCTAAATGCAACCTCTTCTGACCCCTGGCTTGCCAACCCAGCAAAGGAACACCTGGCCAAAAACATCCATATATTTGAGCAGATCAAACAGAAATGGGGATGCGTTGGTAAATATCAAGTATTACTCCTAGATGTAATAGCGGCACGAAACATCAACTTAGAGCTGGAGGAAGCACCAGAGGATACGCAGCATGCAAAAGAGACCGAGGAAAGGCCACAGATGGAGTCTACAGGTTTAAGTAAGTTGAAGGATGAGCCCGACCCGACTGTAACGCAGCAACCGCAATGTAGCCCGATATCCAAGCCAAATCTTACTGAGGTAAACCCGTATATCCCTACGCAGTGGATCGACCGACAACAGTCAATCCATTCAACCACCCAGTCTGCATCGTCCCCGTTCCTGGAGAATACTTCAGACAACAATAGCTCAAACCAAGCCGGTTTCAACGGCTTTCGGGGAGTGGATGAATTGAACGTTCCCAAAAATAACCCAATGCAGTCCAATCCACCTCTTTCTACCAATGACCCGGAACAATATCAAATGGTAATTCCACAAGATCCATATGCTATGAATGGCGCAGTACCCAATGTAGTCTTTAATTTGAGTGTACCTTCGAACACCCTATCTGAGATGTCATCAGTGAACCATAGAGCCTTAGAGGAGTATGTCAACGCTGGCAATGCTCCGGTGTGGGATATCCCTATGTCGTTCGACTTTGATGAGTGGAACGAGTACGTCGGACAATATATGGCGGAACCCTCGGTTCCCAACCGGACAGAAACAACCCCAAACTTGGCGGAAGCTGCTCGGCCACCCCCCATGTCATCCAGGCCCACCGAGCCCAACCGGTTCCCTGGCCCTCTGAATGGGCTTGTTCAGTTGCAGAACCCGAAGTATTCGATGCCATACCAGTATTCTTCCTTAATCTCGTCCCCAAGTGCGTCCAGCATCAATCCATGTGTTCGGAGTAATGTTCCAAGTGATGTATCATCTCTTCGAACATCCGCCTACGCATCTCCGAAGGTTCGCCAACTAAGCAGTATCATTGATGTTCCTTGGTGAACTCTAACTTTACATTAATCTAGAACTCTCCCAGATCCTGAGTGTAACCTCTAAGGTGGTCAACTGCAATTCAATATGTATTGATGTAACTGTAAGCAATAGTCCATATGAGATATATTTTATTTCGCATCGCTTCTACGCTGTTCTTCAGAGGGTTTGAAGCTGATACACGTTTAAGACCAACCTATCTTATGTACTACATCGCAAGCAGAAAATGGATCGTTTACGAGGTAGTCCACGAGGAAGCCCTAGTCCCCGTTTAATCCAACACCAAGTAAGCGTGATTCCCACGGAATTCGGAATCAAGCAGCATTTGTTTTTTCAACGAACCAATTCTCCATGTATGGAGAGACGAGTTGGTCTCGTGTATGTGTAGATTTGTTTGTTTCTTCGGTTTCTGTTAACAGCCAAATATTCGTATTTACTCAATCCAATTAAACAATCTCCCCGACTCCTGATGGCTTATCTACTCACAAGAGTTTAAATCATCTCCATGACATGATTGGTGTCGGGAACGTGATTGTTACTCAGCTGGATAAGGGCCTTGGAGTCCATGAGATCTTGAATGTCCTCCAGCCCGCATATTTCCAGTGTCATATAGCGATCATGCGTAACATTGGTTGATGGAAAAACTTATTTCAATTACCACTGCCACGACAGCAAAAGGAACCCCCTGATGTTTTCACAGCACTACAGATCTATAGATCATGTATAAGGTAGGCTTGAAATCTTGGAGTTATTAATATGAAGGTGCCTCAATCTAGGTATTGACATCAGGGGATCAGTTAATCGGTAATTAATCCCATTGGTACCTTGCCGATATGGAGAATTTTCCCACGTGGATTTCCTTTTTGAATAAAGTGCTGGTCTCCAAATCCAGAGTGGTATATCTGGTGGGATCCTACCTGACGTCATTGGTCGACAGGAATGATGCTGTACACCATAGGATTAAAGAACTCCTCGCAGTACAAATCTTTGTGTACCGTGTATATCCAAATAGCTTCTACATAGCAAAAATATCACGAGGCTGGGTGCTGACTACCAAGGTAAACAGGAATAATAAGGTAACATGATGTTGCTATCCGACTTTCCTGATATGCACGATCGTAACCGTGCTCGGCACTGACAAGACTTGAAACATGCCATCTTTGTAGCTGGTCTCAGTGACCAGTTTTGTAGTTACTGATCCATGACTTGGAGAATACACTTGAAAATACAAGGGATCGAGCAAAAGATATTTCCTAATATACCGCCTCTCTACCATGGAGGGGATTGGAGTAGAGGAGACATCTCGGATCAACACAGCATCTGATGCTCCAAGGGATTTCCTTAGCGTAGTAGTGTGACCTGTACTGGAATAGACGAATTGGGAGTTGTAGGATAGAGATTCATTACTTACATTGTGACCCTGGTCGGCAAAAAGAATAGCAAAGATCATGCCCGTCAGCCTATGATTGCAATGCGTTGAGGGTATCGAGCTTCCAGCCTGCTCCTCTATGTACTACATTAGGATGTGACAATCAGAATTCTCTTTCCTACAGTCACCTAATTGAAGATTTTATTATGCCTAAAGGAACGCTCGGATTACTGAAAGGGATTGTTATCTTATCCGTTCTAGGTATTCATTAAGCATTTTCCGTAAACGAATCATATTCCTGATGTGTATTGCCCTCGCTTCCAATCGATGTAAACTCTAAAGTGGATTAAGAGTATGTTCTTCCCAGGGTTACCAATGAGGCGGAGTGTTTAGAAATGAATGATAAAGACAATTATAGGTGCAGACCAAGATTGTCACGATGTCTTGGTGTTTGGTTAGTTACCGACGGCGGGGTCGTACCCCTAAGCCCTTTTCCACATATTCTTGGAAAGTAATTTGGCCATTTGTTTCCCTATTTTCAGCATGTCTACTACCACATATATCGGGTCCCTATCCATGTGAATCTGGGCGATTTTATGTTAGATATACAGCTTAGCGATCAATATTGCCTGGCCCCTGAATATACATCCCTCTAATATGTCTATAATCGGCCATTGCCGATTATGGCCTCGAGCAGGCCCTTGGGTAACCTCTAGTTGAAACGAGATTTCTTGCCAAATATAATCCACTGCCATATGCCGATTCCCATGTGGAACCCAAGATCAGTATGAGCCTTGTCGGTTCGCAAATCCCAATCTGTGGTTGGCTAATACATTAGGTGGACAATTCAGTGCATGGCTTCAAATGTCCAAATATACTTTCTAGCCTTGTTATCTGTACGAACGAATGCATCATGTCCTACTATCGATATCTAATCTGAAGCCTCTTATATGGTTCAATCAACTTGCAACGCTATTTATGGATGCCTAATGGCAGACCGTGGAGAGAGCACTGTTGTGACCCCCATATCTCAATGCATGGCATGGCTTGAAAGTACACACGGACTTGGTGGCGGTTGGGGTACAGTTGATGACCCGATGTGATCGGTCTGTTGCGTTATACTCATACTTGAATATTGTACTTGCGAATTCTATAACATAGGAGATATGAGTAAAACTGCGAGACCCAACCAACACGTAAAGGCTAATTCATGAGCCACTACACAAAGACTCCAATTATAAAGACATAGGCGTTTTAAGATCGGCTCTTATGGTGGCAGAACCTTTGAACAGTAACAATCTGCCACAGATCAATGTCGTGTGGCTCTATAAGGGTTAGGTATTGAATGAATCAAAGCCTTTATCTTATTTCCTAGGATAAACCATTGCCGTTTCAGATATGCTCTGTTTGCGGCCATGTAATGGGAGTCACAAGGCATTTCGTTTCAGAACACGATAACCACCTGGTTTCAGCAATATCTGGTACGTTTGTGTCAAAGACAAGAGATTTATAAGACCACGGCAGAACAGCCTGTCGAGATTTCCGCGATATAGGTAATGCTGGGCCAGAAGGATATCGAGCTTGAAAAGAACAGTATTGAGGTTGGGATTATAGGTGCAGGGGTGATGGGACAACTATACGCACGGAAAATCCGAGAAGCTGGCTGGAAGTAGGATCCATTCAGGTTAAAGGGACGTGCTCTATTTAGGCTATATTCAACAACAATTCCGTATAGGGTAAACATATGCGACCTGCCAGAACGCTTTGGAACGGTTAAGAAACAATTCGAAGGTACTTCCACCGAAGTAAGTATGGGTTCGTTGTTTCTTATCTGTGGATATATTCCTAGGGAGTGGTGTGACAGTACTCGAAAACGGTCATCTGGTTTCACGAAGGAGTGATTTCATCATTTATTCTGTAGAGGCGGAATTTATCAATTCAGTCGTACGACAGTATGGGCCATGTACGTCATATTTTATTTATCCATCTACGCATCTTCTGAGCGCTAAACCCTATGTCAGCCACCAAGTTGGGCGCCATAGTAGGAGGACAGGTACCTTGGTAACTACTTCTTTCTGATTTGATTTGCTGTTTACCTATGGGTATCGACAGACTTCAGTGAAGCAACCAGAAATAGAAGCATTTGAGAAGCATCTTCCAGATGATATAAGTATCGTTACCTGCCATTCTCTTCATGGGCCCAATGTCGATCCAACGGACCAACCTCTTGTAGGTAAGAAATACAGCCCCTACAAGCCCAAATTGACCTTTATTTTCAGATTATCATCAATCATCGCAGTGGTCAAGCCCAATATGCACTAGTGTGTCGTATCTTAGCAAGCCTCAACTCCAAAACTATCCCGCTAACCTGGCAAGAGCATGATCGGTATAGGTGTTTTACCAATTAGCCACATCCATCGATCCAGATACCAACGTAAGAGTATTTATCTAGAATAACAGCCGACACACAAGCAGCAACTCATTTAGCTTTTGAGAGGTATACATCCCAAGATTAGAATTGGAGTATTCTACCCAGATTCTAATGTAGCTTCATCTTGCCAGCATGGGGACGGCATGGAGAACTTGTGGAATTGTTCCAGTATGTGTTGCTATTCTCTTGACTGCCCATGATTGTTGACCAGACTGGTTTTATTTCAGTGGGAAGATCCGGCCTACACCGGTGGGATCGGCAATGTCAAGGTGAACATGGCACTCCGTATATATAGCAACAAATGGCATGTCTACGCAGGTATGTGGTACCATCCCCTTGTTTCTCCTGGTGCGCTAAAGCTACGCTTACTGTAGGTATTGCGATTATGAACTCGTACGCTCGTGCACAAATCAAGCAATACGGGGAATCAGTAGCAACACTGTATCAACTCATAATTTCGGAAAGAGAATCAGAGTTTAGAGATAGAATTCACAAAGTAAGGATTGTGACTTGCTTTTATGTATTGACGTTGAAACTAATGTACGTACGCAGGCTAGAGAGTTTATCTTTGGTGTCGATAAGGCAAATCCTTATATCGAGTTGCCCGAGGATATCCTGAATGAGTTCTCTCTGTCTACAGTTCCGAAAGCCAGCGAGAGGCCAAATTCGCATCTATCGTTATTTGCCATGGTACTAATACCTACTCCAATAAGCTTTATTCCAAATTTTCATAAACTTTGACTACTTTCAGGTAGATTGCTGGTACAACTTGGGCATCAACCCATACGACCATCTCATCTGTCAAACACCACTTTTTAGGCTGTGGCTTGGAATAATCGAGCATTCACTGCGGGATGAGGAGGCATTGGAAATGGGAATACACACGGCCTTGTACGATCGGCAGATTCGTACCCACGATCTGGCGGTATGTTAGACTGGCCTGTCCTTGAGATTTCACTTAGGTAAACAACTTGTTTATAGTACTACCTAGCAACACTCGGCTGGTCGCAATGTATTGAACACAGCAACATGGATAGTTACAAGAAACGCTTCTTGGACACTGCCGCATTTTTCCAGGAGAAACTCCCTGAGGCGAATACACTCAGCTCGCTCATGATCAACTATTTGGAGAGTAAAAGAAGTGGTTGATTTGTAGGCACCACAGGAGGGAACTCGATGCTAACCCTAAGCACAATCTTCGATTAAACGTAGTTAACCATAACTCTGATCCATTCAGATTTCTACAGATCGGATGGATCACAATCCCATGTGCATCATATTCGTGATCTGTTCGGCGATATCTGGCTTGTTTCACCTAGGCAAATGGACACAACAGCACATGGATAGAGCACTGATGAACTTGAGAGGTGTGGGCCCATCATGTGGGTCACAGTTGACTAATATATGACGGTAGAGTTCCCCAAAGGGCAATATGTGCAAATGGACGTCTTGCCAAATAGGCACCAATTGAATCAAAAAAGATCGATATTGGAAATAGGAAGGTCTCTCATTTGAAACCTAATCTACAGCGGATTACAATGTCGTCATTGCAAAGGTTTATGGGGATGCAGAGTGACCGATCAATTAATCCCCTCGGTAATTACCATCTCCTGCCCG